>QYTT01082217.1:16666-27971 GCA_006980735.1 Dasypogon diadema
GATGGATACTCAGAACTCATAATGCTAGTAGGAACACTTTTAGCAAGAAGAAGAGGAGTGTGATTCCCAAATTCGATGCTAATGTGCAACATACAGTTTGGGACAGCAATGATATCAATAAAATAAGCAAATAACTATGCTCCCGACTACCTATTCAGTAATAACTTAGAAAGAATCAAATGTAAGTAGTTTTTTTTATTTCTGATGGAAAATAGCACGTCTTGCAAGACCAAGACCGAACTATGCAAGGACCAGGACATCTTCTACAAAAACCAGACCAAAATCAAGACTCAATGTGCGAGACCAGGACCAAGACCAAGACTGCTTTGATCTTAATCTTGGTCTTGGGTTGCTCATCACTAGCTATTTCAATCTTCAAAATCTTACTTTTAATGGAATTTACATAAGGGCAACTTTTCTTTAAAGATAACTAACCTATATTTATAACCGGCCACAAATATAGTGCAAAAAGTAAACATTGATACCTTTCCGAAGAAGTCTCGATGTGAGTCAGTTAAGCGAAGACCGAATTCCAAAACTAACAACTGAACACTCTATCTGTCGTTCTCAAGATACAGAAGATCTTGTTCTTTAAAAAAGGGAAACTCTGAAAGTGCTTTGATAAAACTAAAAAACACTGTAGTTGAAGACATGGTCAAGGAGGCCTGTTCAATAAAACAAAATCTAACATATGCTAGCATGATTCTGGAGTGGCTCTAAAAAATTATGACAAAAAAACTAAAGAAAGTTAAGTGCAAGTTTTGGAAGGACTTAAAAAAGTTATGTTTAAAGACCACTCGAATAACATAGACTTTCTTCGGAAAAGCAATGGCTCTATTAATCTAAACATTGCCTGACTCCAGAAATATATAAAGTACAAAAACAGATTAACAACACTACAATATTTCCCTATACACGCAGCAACTTTAAGCTCTTTAAATCATCAGGTATGGATAGCATCTTCCTAGTCCTTCTTCAGAGAGTCTTAGATATTGTTTTTTCCGGCTAAACTCTTTAAAGCAGGCTACGCTCATGGATATATTCCAAAGATATGAACAGATATTCGAGTCGTATTCATACGAACGAATAAGAACGGACGCCTCGAGCACGTAGGAACGGAAACTGTAACTCAACCTGGTGTACATCCAACGTGATCATTTCATTTTTAGTTTGGGATGGAAGCTAATTTAGAGTTAACATTCTCGTTAAGCCACAGAATCATTATCTTAAATATATACCCCAAAAAACATATACGAAGGGCGATCCAGGTATTTGTGACCTCAAAGGGTTCTGATTATAATTCCCTCGAATTCTTTTCTTACCTGACATTCTTAACCATTTTCGGGGTATAAAAGCCCTTGTCGGGACAATATTCTCAAACAGTTTGAAATAGTCATTCGAAAAGTGAAGTGATCTTGCCTAGAAAAGTGAAAATGTCAAAAATTGAATAGCGTGGTTGTAATAAAATTTTTAACGAAAGATAGATTAACGCCGACGGAGATCAAAGAGCGGATGGATCATATATATGGAGAATCTTCACCAATTGAAGATGATGAGAAATTTGTTCTGACGAATCGGCGATGAGCAGGGCAGAAAGTATGGCGAGTTGACCAATGGGGAGCAGACCAAGAATTTGCATCATGGCTTGGATTTGCAGGAGAAGAAATTTTAGCTACTTCAGTTTTTCCGCCCCTCCCAATCCCATTTACTCTTTTCCTTCGAACGAATGGAGGGAGCTTGTAGAGTCTGATAGGATTAGAGGTTTCCAGAGAATGATAGGACGTTTATATATTATTTTAAGGTTAAATTAATCCTTTTACAAATTAAATGAAATCTTGTCCATGTTTAACGAAAGCTGGTCTAATTAACTTGGACGAGATTTCGCTTATCTTTGACAAGGTTTCATTTAAATTGTAACAGGCTTCATTTAATCTGGAAATGGTGTAATAGAGATGAACATCTATTCGAGTACACACCGAAGACTGATCTCGTCCTCATTAATCCACGAAATAATCCAATGTTTGATATCAATTGAAGACGAAAGGTAATAATAATTAATTACTATCAGGTGGGAATGTAATATGAGAAGAGTCTCAATTGGATCACAGTATGACGAATTTAAACTAGAAATTGTCTGAATGCAAAGAAGGGCAAACTGGGAAATTTTTTGTTTGATTTTAAGCGCAGATTTACCGCAAAATCATAGGAATTACGAAAAAATTTTTCTATTGAGTAAGTAGTGTCAATATCGTATTCACCTTTACCTGAGTCTTTTGAAAACACCTGTCGTAAACTATAGCATCGTTAATAGAAAATGTGTGTCATGGTGGAATTACAGGACCACTAATAGATAGTAATAGATATGTAAGTACATGGCATATCTTTAGACCTCCTTTCGGACCTGGGAATTTTGTAGAATTTTGACTCGTATTCTGAAGGTCCACTCAATACCCAACTCAATTCTCTCCTTATAAAGATTGCTGTAATAAATAATCGGTTTTGCCGCTCTTGCAAAAAGAACGACCCAAAAACGACAACATACTTTCTGTGCGAGTGTCCAGACTTGGAGACAGGGAGTTCTTTGAAGCACCTGTTTTATTCTGTGGCTAAGGGGTATTCTGGAAACATGATTAAATAACCCGTTCCTACATAAATCGTAGTAGCAAAATATCTCCCACCACTGCATAGAGTTGTTACCCTATTTACAATTATAATACGATGGCAAATCTTTTCCAACGAGATTTTTAGTATTGAACAATTTACAAAAGATTCCCCAAGGCTAACTATAGATGGATGCAGCCGTACTAAATATAATAATCATGCCTAATACGTCAACCTGCCCAAGTACATACAAACGATATTAAGGTTATTCTCATGCTACCCGGAGGAAGTCATTACCAATCAAAACCCATGCCAGACCTACACCAAAGTCATCACAAGTAAATTAAGTGCCGTCAAGTTTTATTACTCCGATGAATTTATGGATTTAATTCAGAGTCCTTTCCTCCGTCCGAATTCGACGAAGCAACACATCCGTTTGCCTAATTAATAAACACGAACATAACTTTCCGAAATGTGGAGCACAAGATTAATTAACGAAAGTTCGCAAGTCATAGAGCACTTTAGGCGTATAGGAATAGGAGGCGAGCGGATACACAGGCCCATCCGAATAAACTTTTCGTAAATTCCTGACATAAATCTCTTCGGAAGCCATAAGAGAATTACTAAAGCTCTTATCCCTTTACAGCCATCCAACTAACCAGATTACGGGCCGCACTTCAAGTTAAATTCAGCATAATGGCGTGGAGGATCAAGTCCTGCTGCTCGAATGGTAATTTCCATTCTAAATGGAATAAATCCCGCTAGACAAATGAAGCGAAAGAGGAAGAATACGTACAAGTGTTAGCGTAACAATAACATGGCATGGCATCCACCTTTGAAAATGGATCTAAAGATGGGAGCCTGCATCCCATCCAAACGAGCATGGACCTAGGATTCTTTGCATAAACAGCACTCACTTTAATGGTAGGTTGCTCCACAAAATGAGGCTGCATTGTCCTGGATCTGGAGCCCATTCGCATGTTAAATACTCTCTAGCCAGACGGTTGTACCCAGATGTCGAGGATATTTCAGTCATGCTCCCATTGACCCATAAGGAATGCGGCCAAAGGCCGACAGAGTGGAGTTCATTAAATACCTGGCGTTGAAGACGGTACACGCAAATAGCGACTGGTGAGCATAGTTAACGTGGCAGCAATTCCATTCTGAATGCAAAATGTCCGATCATTTATCAACTGCGTGTAGTCATTGCAAAAGTAATGATGCCTGTTCTACGGAACCTCATTGAATACTCTAGTGAAGGGCAATGTGGCAGCCCAGGTTGGCATTTTAGATTAATTGTTTAGCGGTGGAAAAGTGTTTTCGAGACTGTCTCCGTTCACAGGTAGAAATGGTGCTAATAAAGTTTTTCCCACCTGTTCCATTCAACAAAAATCTCATATAAAATCACATCAATAACTTTCCCTTAGGCGGAAATATGTACGTCTGCAGCACATAAAATTCGAAAGAAGCAACTTTCTTCTTTTGGGTATGGAGTGGAAATTTCGTTCGTCATGACACTCTAGTAAAGTTGGTGACAAATATTTTCGAATGGCAAGGACGCTTTCAATGCCAGCAGGAAAGTACAGTGAACGCCCGGAAATTATACAGGAAATAGAAACCCATAAGCAGTAGCTGTAAAAAGGTGCAGTACTTTCCGTTCAATAAAATAACATTTTTACTGCTGCTCTCAATATATCCTGGAAAAGTGAGATTAAGCGAGGAAAATATTTTGAGGTTGTTCAAGCAAAATTTTGTTAGAACACCATTTGCAACAGAATTTCAAGAGTTGAAAGGTGGATAGAAAGAATGGGACTGAGGTTTAGAGTCGTGAAAAATATGTTTTCATCATATGGTGATGGAAAAGAGAAATTTTATAGAGCTCCACAACTATGGGGATAGAATCACAATATATACATATATATATATTGAAAATATGAATTAAACATGAATCAACCTCTGAAGAGGGATTTTATTTTACTCTATTCGCAGAGCTTAAAAACGAGAAGTGCATTTCATTTCGAATGCGTAGCCACGTACAATTTCCATTTACCTTATATTATCAATTCATCAATCTGTAAATACTGAACTCAGTCCAAGGACAGTCTCCGATATCTTCAAATACAGTTCAAATTTATGAAATACTTTTTTTATTCGTCTTAAAGCTATTTAAACATATTCGGAACAACGCCCAAAAAGATGTTAACATAAAATGTGCAGAAAGATGTGCAGCAGAGCCTGATTATTGAGGACACACACGGTAGAAGGAATAAAAATCTATTAGCAAAAATTAGTAATTGAAAAAAGACTGGGCGGAGCGGCGTTGGCACCCCATCGTCTTTTGGATTTTGGTCGAGAGTACGCTACAGAAAATAAATGACAGCCTCTCTCACCGGGAATAATATTTTTTTATATATAAATGGTCACTTTATTAATAGAATGAATAGATACAAAAATGCAGAACCGCTGCAATAACTGACATAGTCATGAATCTCTACAATAGTACACTTATAAACAATACAAAGGCCAAAAAAGGCACACAAGATACAACGAGAGTAACAAATACTAAGTGCCAAATGATAACACGAGATATTGTCATCAGGTAACAAGGATGTTGAATTTTGACAACATAGGTCGAAATAGATAACTTTAGACATCATAACCAACGAAATGTGACTGTACGTGAATCGTGCCAGTGTGCTGATGCCCACCTCTAATCCCAAGCAGTAGAAATGAACTGTGAACAGCGTGAAAATTCACCTAACCAAACAGTTCACCTACTCCTGATCGAGACACCAGATTGAGGTGGAGATCGGGGCGAAGTATCATATCTGCCATTAAATAGGGCACTTTGTTGTAGATTGCCCCAAGAGAACCAAGAAGGTCACTGAGTCCACTACAAAGGAAGCTTACGTTACGGCAATTACTACCCAGGCAGTGGATTTCGGTATAAATTCCTCAAAAGGCAGCAAAAATTCTGGCTTCTAGTGGTCTCACCCCGACATGAGAGAACGTGAGCAGCTCTGATAAGGAAACCAACGAAAGCTAAGCCGAAATCAAAAACCACCCAGGAAGAAATGCCTCCTCTTCCCAAGCCTGCTAAAGCAGGTGCTCCTAAGAGGAGGCACTCAAAAGGATATCGCTGCTCTCACTCCCTGAAGGCACGGGTAGTGGAAGCCTCTTCTGCCCGCCCTTCAGAAATCGAAGTCGTCTCTCAGGATGAGGAGATGGCACCACTTTATGGTGTCAATGAGCACCTCTAGTGTAATGTCGCCCGACGGCCATTCTGCGGTGGTTGATGAGTTACAGGGTTTTCTTCTAAAGGACTGAATTTTCTTCTGAACGCCTTCACTACAAGAAGAGTGTGAACTGGATTCTGACAATGCTCAAGAACTTAGCGATGCGAGGTGGATCCTACAGAGGGCCGCCAATTAACAAAAGTATAACAAGGTGAAGAAGTGCAAAACAAAATTGAGAAGGTGCTTCAGGATAACCACTTGGATCACTATCTTCGTCCAACAAATTTGTACAAGTATGGATGGCTTAAGCTTTGCACCGTAGACTTGTTTTCATTAATGCTGAGGTCCTAGGGGCACCCACAGACCCATGCATTGCATTGCTTCGGGAGACGAACCTCACACCAGGCAGTTAGCGTTTTAATCGTAAGATCCACAAGACTAACCACCACCGAACAACAGAATTAGACACACATAAATGTGACGCCTTGATAGACCTCTGATCGTGGGGAATGTTTGAAGGATTAAAGGCACAGAATTTTATCAATTGAAAAATGTGAATTTCTAAGCATCTTTCGAGGTATTTAGGTATAAAAAATTCGTGGTATGCCAGGGCAGGAATTCTTGGGGAGGAGATGCGAGTGTCCCTTTTAATAGTAATTGTTTTTTATGTATACAGACGCTTCTTATTTAAAACATTATAAAGCTTAGGATACAAATCTGCTGTAGGATAATAAATCTCGTAAAACAAATCATAAGGGGTTAGGAATGAGTGGGGGGTTGAATGAATTATTTCCAAGGCTGAAGGGAATTTATGTTTTTGGGGACTTTTTTCATTGAATAGGGTGTTTTTAATATATAACTTACGAAGGCTGTTATTGTTGTTATTTCACAGAGTACCCTTCATTCATTTCAGTGAGTTTTTACCACCTTTTCCTTTTTCTCCCATCACGAGTTATAAAATCTATGCGACCTTTTTTACTGGCACTTAATCTTATATCTCAGTTTTCCCACAATATGGAAGAATTCCTAAGATTTCCCAGCGTTGTAACAAAACCACAGGGGTTAACATCGATAGATTTATATCTTCCATCGATCCCGGGTAGCGACGGTTGGTGAAACTGTGAGATCTACAATCATTTTATTTGTTAGTTTGCCAGGAGTCCAACCGCATTGAATATCACTCTTTTATCCTACCCACTTTAAATTTCAAACACAGCTTCGCTTTTTTTAATAAGCAGAATAGCTTGACTTTTTCTTTGTAAGTTATTCATAATACTGTAGTACATACGTATTTTCATTTGATAACCATTAAAGTGCAAAACATTTGTATACCGAGAATCGATCCCTGCGGTCCTCCATATTTGACAGAAAGTTTCGTAGAAATTCGGTCATTAGACTGATCTTGTTGATGCGATACAAAACTTCTTACAGCAGATGACGAGAAACTAAACTGTGTGGCAACTGGCAAGCTTTAGTGTTAAGAGTATTTGCTCCATACTATCAAATGCCTTGGAAGAGTGCTACGAGAGTAAAGTTATTTTCATCAAGGGAACCTATTGTATTTTATGAAACTTTTAGTAAAAACGATGACTACAATATTCAGACTGCGTTTGCGTCTGTCACCTTCGATGTGCTCTTTCATTTGTAAGAACTTTGTAATTTTCGCTAAAGTTTTCGAAATATAAAAGAAATATAGGAAAAAGATCTGTTACAACTTTGTGATTCTACCTTCTTAGGCAGGGCAATTACAACACTATTTTTCCAAACTAACAGGAACGTTGAAGTGGTTAAACATGAATTGAAAATGTGCGTGTGATATAATGCAAAAGAATTTTTAGAAATCTAGGTGAAATATTGTCTGAGCCAGTATCGTTAGACTTTATGATTTTAAATGCTAAACGCATATCTCCCATTGACACAACTAAAGGCAAACCCATCTATGTGCCGAAATACTTGACCCAATAAAGCTATTTATTTATTTTATTTATACTGGAATCGACGATGAAGGTATTCAGCATCCAAATCAACCTTAGACACATTTCTCCCAATAATTTCAGCTGTGGGAAAATTGCGGCATAATTTACCTGCGTGAAGCCTCATATCCAATAAAGAGCTGAAGTATTGGCATCTAAGTGTTTCTGGCCAATTTATAGGTATTATAATTCTCGATAGTTTTAAAACGACTACTATATCTGCAATAGAGATACTCACATTCAGAGATGGGGGGAAAAACATCCAAGGACAGCCAGCATAATCAATATCACGAGTGCAAACAGGAGTATATTTGTCATGCAAATCAGATATAAGTGAATTAAAAATACCACTTGCTCATCATCCTCAGGGAGCTACATATATATCTGTCCGCATGGCTAGGTCATGTATTCATTAATAAGGGCCGCAAAATCTAAGCGCATTATTTCACCATGGGTTATAATTTTACTTGTACCAGAAGGATTCAAAACTATAAAATAATAATTGTGATATAAAAAATTTGGTGGACTTAAATGATTATGAAGTAACCCTTTGGTTTCATTAGTAGTCAGATATATATACAGTAAATAAGGTGTAATCGTTGTGAAATATGTCGGGAGCTTGTACGCCATATTTAAGTCAAGAGTATTTACAAGATGCTGGAATCTGGAAGTTATTCGTAACACTATTAGTACACATTATATTCACACTACAATCCCCAACAATTATTATTTTCCAGTATTTCTTACCCACGATGAAAAGGGATCCATATGACAAGGTCTGATTCGATATCTCTCGAATATCTTAACCAGATCACAAATTCCTTGCAATTATCGTCACAAAATTTATTAGCAGAACAATATTCGGCCACAAATCATAACCAATACTTTTTTAAGGTATAGCCTAAACTTAAGTGGCAACCGTATGATGCACACAGCACAGCGCAAGCACAGGGAAATTTTAGGGAAGGGTAGAATGGGAAATCTTAACCTGAGAAATGTTACTAGTAAGCCACAATTTCTGGTATGAAATTTGTACAATATCCCAGTGGTTTCGGAAGTACAAATCTCGTCAGTGGAATTTCCTTAGCCATTGATACCCAGATAAATCGCAAAATTTGATAATACCAAAAGTAAAATTAATCTGCCGTGTGGTTAGTTTGAATCTCCAAAATTTGACTCCAGATTCGAAATTAGCGACCTCCAAAAACCCATAAGGACTTATTTTCATGATGATCGAGAAACTCTTGAAAAAGTTAACATTTACGACCGCCATATTTGATCCGCCATGTTGAATTCTTAAGCCTTAATGTTGAATTCGTAATCATCACCAGTCGCGTCTCAGAGCTTGAGCAGTGAGGACGCATATCCTGATGTTGCGGCTCAGTAGGTTTAGGGTTTTTCTTTTGTTTTTTTTTCTTTTGTTTTTTGTATTTTTATACATCGGTTGTTTCGCGGAATAATTGTGTGTTTTTATAATTACGTGGATTTATACGTATAACTTTATGGCGTTATACCCTAAAGGGTCAAGCCAGTGGGGTGAGCCTTCGGTACCCAAAGCGGTACTTACAGGGGAGCCCTGAAATCAAGATATAGAAGAAGAAGAAGTAATCATCACCCCTAAAAACCTATAGGTATATCCGTAATTTTGCCAACATTCCATTGTGGTTTAGAAAATCTTCTCCACCATATTGGATCCGCCATTTTGAATTTAAGAAATCCCATTCTGGATTCGCAATCAGCGACCTCGAAAACCTATATATGCATATTTTTATGACGATCGCAAAAACTTAAAAAAAAAATTTACACTTCCGGCTTTAAAAAATAAAACTTCCATGTGGCAACCCTCTGAAATAGTTGCCCAATTTAGTTCATTTTCTAGATATTTAGGCTTTACAAAGTATATGTGTGCAGAATTTTATCTATCTGCCTCGAAGCGTTCTCGTTTTAAAAGAAAAATATCGAGTTTTTGTTTAATCTAGGTGTCGATTTCATATGGCAACCCTATGAAGAAGTTGTCCAAATTGGCCCATTTACGAACTTGATCTTAATAAGGTATCTATGTACCAAATTTCAACTCTCTAGCTTAAGGCGTTCTCGAGATAACGCGTGGACGGACAGACAGAAGGACATCTATTAAACGACTTCTTTTCTTCTCCCATTAATGGCAATATAGTTTATTTCTGTGTATCATGAATATTTTTATGCGTTACAAACGTTTGCTTAAACTTATAATACTCTACATCCAGGGTATAAAAAGGACTCCCTACCTTCGAAGCCTATTCCAACTGGGATCGTACCAATGACGAATAAAGAGATTTCAATGTATAAGGATCACTAAAATCACACCTAACCTAAACTATTAAGTTAAACCTAACATCTTCATAACATTAGAACAGATAAGATCAATATGAGAGGAAGGATTAAACTAATGATCCCCAAGATCTGACCCCACACTAAAAAAACTGATAATTGTTCCATCAATGCTATACGAAAACAAGAGAGGCTCACGTAAGCGATAGAAAGAGTATTTCTTACATTCAAAAGGATTTAATTTCAAATGATTCTCATTACACCACAAGACCAGTGCAATCCAAAAAAAAGAAGAAAGAGAAACAAAAACCTTTAAATCATCAGCAAATAACAACGACGAAACAAATGAAAATATTTTGCAAACATCGTTTATAAAAATAACGAGTAACATGGGGCCGAGATGACTTCCCTGAGGTACCCCTGAACAAGCTACAATAACCCTAGATGTGACAGAATCAATCAAAACGCACTGCCAAGCCACTTAAGAAGAGATCAATATCAGTACGATCAAATGCCTTAACAAAGTCCATATAAATCATATCAACCTGCAAACCAGACTCAATCGCATTCAGGGATTTACCAGCCATGTTATTTATCACAAATACCACTGTAAGTTAACGAGTACAATCTATATTTAACAAGGCTTTCAAAGCGCTTAGGTAATGGAAATAATTTCGCAATACTTCTGTACTTTCTAACCTAATCTCTGCGACCAGCTTTATGAAGAGGTTTAATAAAGGAAAATTTCCACTCATCAAGAAATACATCCACTCTTAAAGACAAACTGAAAATTTTGATTAAAATATACGATAAATTCGAAGTACATTTCTTCAACAACAAATTACAAATAAAAGCAGGACTGCAAAAAGTATCATCATTTAAACCGTTTAAGAATTATTTAACATCATTACAGTTCAACTGAATCTGACCGCAATCAACAGACGAACAATCATAAGGATTAACACCACAATAATTATTATAACTTGCCTTCTCTATACTGATTTAAAATAGTCAGAAAAAAGAAGATCACAACTACCTTGAATATTGTCAGAAAACTGACCATCAAATTCCATGCACACAAGTAATGCAGAGGAAGAAGAACGCTTTAAGTTAATAAATCTCCAAAAACTCTTAGCTTCTTTCTTTATATTGTTCTCAACAGAAACAATATAACTTTCATATAAG
>QYTT01082218.1:1423-15289 GCA_006980735.1 Dasypogon diadema
CTCTTCCGATCTATCTGGAAATTTACTATAATAGAAAGTTACTAAGAATAATGGAAGAGTTGAAAAATTCGAATTGTGTAGGCCGAACAAGAAGGCTTCAAGGGCCGAGTGTTGGACAGTCTTGGATTAGTTAATCTAAAATCCGTTTCCCGAGTCTTCCCAATCATGACCAGATGCCTACTAATAGTTTTCCCAGATATCCCTAAATCTATTAAAAAAGATTTTACTGTCATTAAAGTGGTAGCTTTAACAGCAGTTTTCAAACAATCGGTGTCAGTGAACGTTTCTAGTCTTTCTAGTGGTTCATTTGACTTAGATCTTCGGAACAAAATTTCCGAAGCCAGCGCTAAACGATTCTCTATTAACCATACCCTTATCCAAAGCGATGTTAATGGTTTGCGCTATTATGGGCCCATTTCGACCTAATTTGTATCTGCATAAGAAAAAGTACAAGGTTAAATGGTAGTAAATATACTGAAAAAAGTTCGTTTAGGAAAAAATAAAATTGATCGTATTTATTTAATTCATAAGCAAAAACTCATAGAAAAAAAGACTAATACTTACCATAATAATGAGTTGAATGACTTCTCGAGTAATCTCACGGTCTTGGCCGCAGAAAGCGACAGTTGAAGAAAGTAAAGTTCATTTCAGACGTTATGTAATTTATGTACGTGAGATATCTAAGATAACTCGTGTGAGGAGAATATTAACGATTGCTCGATAATATTTGCACGTAAATGTTAATGTTCTCTACAATCATTTAAATTTCATTAACAATTATTCAGTACACTTTATCATGAAGTTTATGTTTATAATAATGATACCATAATTACTACTGCTAGCTTGTAATGTAGTAGGAAATGCTTAACACATAAACACTACAGTGTTATGCAAGTAGAAAACTTAGGATAAAATACTATTATTGCAAATATAACGATTTAAAAGTTTTAAAATTTAACAGGCAATGAAATTCGATATGGAACAATTATTCTAAATTAAAGAGAAGTGCCTACATGTTAATTACAGAACTTTTTTAAAGAAATTTTTGTCAAAAATTCTTTAAACAAATGTTAAAATTTTGATTTGAATAATTCATAACTCCTAAACCAAGAGGAGTAGGAAATGGAGTAAACATTCATTGAAAAGGCTCTAGTGTTCTCTGTGGTATTTTATCACGTCCTAGTACCGATGTCTCGAGAACCGTTAAGTTTGCCTCACATTTAATATATATAATTTCTTTTTTTGCTTCGCAGAAATCTATCATTGGTTTTCCGCTTGATCACTTTAACTAGGACACCCTGTGTAGCACCCCGCATTTATCAATAAAAAGTGGACACTGGTAATATGAACTTCATCTACTTTCTTCTAGTAGAAGGTGTAAATAAGGTTAGTTAGAGCTAGACGCTAAAATATTTTAATGTGTATTTTTATTTATGAATTCATTATCGCTGTCCTTCATTTTACTAATGTTAATTTCCACAAATTTGTTCTTGTAGCTTTTTTCCTTTTTTACTGTCATTTTCAAAGATTTTACTCAATATATATAAATTTAGAGCGGCATATGGAGACTAGGCTACCTTAAATAAATTGTGAAAGCTCCGTAATGTTGAACTTAGATAACTAAACTAAAATTAATGTTACTCTGTAACTAATCACTCGGCTCGTAGATTACGAATTAAAAACATGTATATTTTTATATTTTCATTATTTATTTTAAACAAATTAGCACAACTTAAGAGATGTATTTTTAGTTCTTAAGTAGAAAGTATAAAAGCGTTCAAAATTAACAATGTGCAAACTTGAAAGAAATTTGCAACCAGTAACTTTCTCTTTTGGAGTATCTTTTCCGAATGAAGCGATGTTTACTCAGTAATTGTTTTTTAAGGTATTGCCTGAGTTCAGGGGACAACCCTATGATGTACACGGCATAGCTAAGGCAGAGGGAAATTAGGGGAAAGGAAGATCGCGAAATTAATCTGACAAATGTTACAAGTGATTCATAATTTTTAGCATAAAATTACTGTTCAACAGCCCAGTGGCTTCGCAAGTACCATTCTCGTCAGCAGAAATTGTCTCAACCATTGGTACCCAAAATATGTCGCCGCGCCCTGTGCACGATTTGTTCCCACGCCAACAGGGGAGGAAGCCTGCGGACCTGCGCCTCAGCCCACTCGGCCACCGGTGTGGATAATAGAAATAATAGAAATTTCCAAAATCTAAACAAATCAATAACAAAAGGAAAGGTGTTTATAAATTTGTGAAACGGTAGCTCAAACAGGTTTTTTTCTATGTTGATATATGGGATATGGTATTTTTTTTAAATAAAATGTTTATACCTTTTGCTCACGATTTTCCAGTAACTTTTATTATTATTTATCTTTCCTTTCGTACTAAAACCATATTAAAATATAAGTAGGAGCAGGAATTTACAGAGATCTCCATTACATCCTTGAATAAAGAATTGATCGTAATTAAAAAAAAAATCGATTAGCCCAAGCTAATAGAATGCCATGTGGTCCAAAGCACAACCGTGGACGTAGAAGACAGAAAGTAATAGGAAGATCGGATCAAGAAATTCGCACATGCGCATGTGTGACAAGCAGAAAATAATATGAAAAATAAAATATATATAAAAATATAGAATATGTCATAAAGAGGCTATTTAATTTATTACTAGATGTGAGTTTCTTAATGCTTACTACAGGCTAACTTTTAACAGCCAGTAACATACCACACGTATAAAAATTACAAGAGTTCTTTTTTTAAATTTGCTGATACATTAAAATAAGATTGTTACAACTCTAATGCTTAAAATAGTCTTAATCACAGTTAACTGGAACAAAAAGGCAGTCAAATACTCAGAGTAATTAATTATTTCCACAATTTAATCACACCGTCCATAGAGGATGACACAACAAAATTTTGTTGCTTGTCGGTTTTACACATAATTAGATCAGTAACACAGTCGTGATGACTTGCTGTGGGCATATCTGGACCAGGACGAGGTTGTTCTTCAGCGTTTCTACTTGCAAAACTCTCTGCCGAACTTAGATTGATAATAATTTCCTCAATAACACGACTGCCATCTATTAAACGGGAACTGAAAAGGACGAGTTTTGTATCTATTCGTACTTAATCATAATAGAGGTTCTTACTCGTAAGTAAAAGATTGATCAGACAAATTATCCCTAGCAGATGGGACGATAAGAGAGCAGTTTTTCGGTGAATTTAAGTCCCAATAGCGAATACGTTGATCAGTACTGCCGGTAATTAAAAATGAGGAATTGTCTACCATACCGGCTAAGAGGCCGTAATTTGAATGCGGATTGTTCTAAAAATTGAATAACGCCATCAAATGCCTCTGTATTAAATTAGTGAAGAACTTACCATACTAGAGTTGGATAAAGCGGGCGCCGTACTTGCCCACAAAACAGACTGTCGGTATCCTGTCTCAATGTTCCAAATGGAAACTTCATTATTAGTCTGTGAGGATGCAATTAAATAAGAAGGTTCAGTGGGATGGCATATTATCTTTCGAATCCAAGTATCAGATGGATGTCGGATTTCTGCGATAGGTAATCGAAATCTCAAGTCCCAGCAGATTAACTTTCCTGCACTAGATGCAGTTGCTAGCCATGATCCTGTAGGATCTGCACATAAACTAGTAGTTAGTCCATGTCGTAATTCATTATGAAGTCGCCAAGCTGCACTCTGCATTCGAGTGTCCAACCCAACAATTGATCCGTACGTGGTAACATAAACAATAACATTTGGATTTTGGTCAAATGGTTGCAAGTCCATTATAGCACAATCGTCGGGATCTCTGGAATTACAACAAATTTAATAGTGACCAAACAAATTTCTCTTCTGTTTGTACATTTTATGTGACCCACTTGAACGTAGAGCCTGCTGCAACGTCATTTTGTATGAGTTTTTATCAATCCGAAGAAGTAATAAAGCCCCATCTTCACATGCTACCGCCAATGTTTGTCCAGAATCGCATGCAGCTAAAGCACAAATTTTGCTATTAGCTGAGTATACTTGCCGTGATTTGTTAATGCTTTGATTTCCGTTTAATTTGTTGCAATCCCAAAGTCGAACCGTTCCATCTAAACTCCCACTGGCAAAAAGAGAACCGTATGGTTTTAAAGGAGATAGCCTTATAACACTAGCGCTATGCTCGTGCAAATGTGCTATTAATGTTCCATTCATTTTCCAACCAGAAGGAATGCCTGAATAATACGCAGAGGGATTAAAATCTCGATTCGATGCTAATACAGTATAGTGGGCTTTTAATTTATTCCGCAATTTTTCTAAATCTAAGCGACATTGAGAGGGACGTTCTATAAAAGTTTAAAGTTGATATTTACATTGATTTCGAAATGTAAGAAAAACGTTATCACCTTGCCAAAAGTTCTTTTCTGGCATACTATATTCCACTAGTGATGAAGTTGGTGTTGGCTGAACCTGAGTGTTACTACTTGGTGGACTCCCTGCTGAAATGGGAGTTATTGATTCATTTGATGGCGACGAAGCTAATTGCACTAATTGAGCATCAATAGAACCTAAGACATGCTGCCATTCAACGTTTGGGATATGATCCCCTTCAGTTCGACGTGATTTTCCCCTGTTTCCATCAGTTTTCGTTATTTTATCGCCGAGAGGATACTCAAAACACACGGTGTCCTTTTTGCTCAGAACTATTTTCCCATTTTGATTACATTTAGGCTCTTGTCCCTTGTATTTACTAAGTTTCATTAGGAACGGTTTCATTGATAATAACTGCAATTCAATAAACTCTGTTAAACCTTCCGAGTTCAGTCGTCGAAAGAACTGAAAACAATTTTTATAAGACGTTAAATCTAATCTACAACTGGCACTTTCAATATACATTTTTCAACGAAGTCCCCATTTCTTCATACTGTGGTAGGAAAGTTGATGTAACCTTACTTCTAACTTCTTTACGATCTTCTAATGCCTTAATAAACTGATGAATTTCTGGATATCTGTGGAACGAAATCATTCGCAATTCACACTTTTCGTTTTATATAAATCGATGGTCCTAAGCAAAACTATGCTAACTCCCTCAGGAGATGCCAAGATTTTGGACGGATATTTTTAGAAATAACTGAAATATGCCAAGTGTGCAAAGGCCACATCGTACTTAACATTTTTCTTATCAACACAAAACCGGCCAGAGAGAAGGTTGAAATGAACCTCAAATTTTTTTTTAATTTTATTTTTTTTTAAATATTATAAGTCGAGTTAGCATAGTTTTGCTTGGGACCGTCGAAATGCACTTACTTTAAGACACTGTCAAATATATTGCGCGGGATGGGAGGGTTCAAGCAGTCTAGTAAAATTTCCGTTCTTTCAACTTGAATAATACTAGTTTTTAGGTGATTCGTAATCGCTGGCATTATTTTACATTGAACGTCAATCGTCATTAACTTTCTTGCTGTAGTTGAAATTAAGCCAACAATTTCATGACGAATCCATAAATTTGGATGAACCAAGTAACAAGCGCACTCTGATATGAAATCTGTTACTGTCGGCTTTTGAATGTGACCCATATCAATTAGCGCCGTCGTTGCTCTAATAGCCTTAGCAATAACAAACTCTTCGCTATCCGTGAGTCCCTGTAACAAAGATTGTTAGTTGACACTTTTTACTTCAAATGCAGAGTTGAAAATTTGTTTGTACACTCAATGAACTTTCCTATATTGTACACTATACTACTTAAATACATACTATAAGGATTTGGTTCTTGAGAAAAATGTCGAGAAACGCAAATCGTTTTTACGATGGTTGCATGACGACGGAAGGCCGTTACAAGCGCCCAATTAACGGAAGGCCTCCCTGATAAGCCCTTTGGGAATTCAATTTAGTCAGTGATGATAATTGTTTGCTTTTAACGCTGTAAAATTCCATAATGCCGTAGAATACCCCAGTTCGTACGTGTTAAAAAATTAAATTGTTGAAAATTTAAACTTACGTAATCAACATAATATTACATTCCACAAAAGATTTATATGTTAACAGAACAGATAATCACATTAATATTTTGAAATTTGTGTTGAAATAAATAATGCCGAATGAATTTGGATTCAAACCAAACTAACACCAAGGAAAAGCATTTGATCAATTTTCGCAGCAAAATACGTGCGCAACATAAAGATAAAAGATGCAAAATATTTTCGAGAACTACCATCTAGACAATGGAATTTATCAAAGACGTTCAGTAGCTATAGGAATTCTTAATATTGTTGCTAGAGCTTGACTTTTCCTTATGTCGTAAAATCCTAACTTTTATCCTGTACAAAACACCAAAATACTATAATTTAAAAAAATGGTAGTGTTAAAATATTAGTAAAAAAGTTTCACATAATAAAACAAGTAATATCATGAATTATTATTTGAAATTTTAGTAGTACTTTGGAGAATCCGAAGTAGAATAGATGAATCGGATTTGTCTAATTTAATTCAGAATCGAAAACACATTTTAATCTATTTACTGTTATCTATTAATTAATCAAAAAGTATATTTTGCTCTTTTCTGCTTGAATAAAAAATCTTTTCTATTGGGAACTACAACAAAAAACAGGTTGTGAAAATTCTTTAACTACCTGTTGTAAGAGTGGTACAAGAATGTCTGACGCCTGCCATCCAATATATCCAGCAACACCAACGATGCAATCAAAGAAAGATCCTCTCAAATTTTTATCTTCTTTGTCATTTAAAAATGTTATCATATGAGACAAAATAACGTCATTGGCTGAAAAACAAATTTATATGAGATGAAAAAAAAGAAAATTAGTACAAAATTAGTAAATAAAGAGCGATAGAAAATAATTTTTAAGGGGTAGAGACCTCTTTTTATTGGGTCGGAAAAGTAGGCAATGTTTTTTCTTACTAGTATTAACATTATCTTACCTTTCTGCTTTCCAAAAAATGAACATAACTGATAAATGCCAGATTCTATAAGAGTTTGCTTAACGATTGGTTGTGAATCTGTTAACAAACTTGAAACAGTTTGCTGGATTATTTCATGCAAAGCACTGAGTTCTGCTTCATATCTTCTTGTAGGCATATCGTTTGGAGAATTGCGCTGAGTTTCTTCCAAAAAATATACTGCCGTTTTTGCAAGTTTTGCTAAATAATACAAATTAAAAAACTATAACAACTGAACATGGTTTTACTCTTACCTATGTTTCTAGCATATGAAACACGAACTATAACAGAATTGTGTGTTGATAAGGGTGCAATAGAGGGCAAAATATATTCAGGAAAAATGTTAGCATCACTGCGTGGAACACCCTTTACCATGTTCAGACAGGCTGTTAAAGTATCCATAGCTTGGACTTGAACTCGAGATGAAGAGTCTTGCACTAAGTGTATCTAGAAAGAATTAAAAGTTGTTGACAAATATTACAAGAAAATTAAAGACAGCTTACAATATATGGTAATATCCTGTCCAATACAGTTTCAGATGTTGCGAATTCGGCAAGGGTTTGTAACATTTCTAAGCAGCATATCTTTGAATCACAATGCTTTAACCCGCGAATGCAAGAAGTTACCACGGTAATAATAAGAATGAGCCCATCATGATCCGGACTATATGAATCGTTATTTACGGCGCTTATGTCTTCTGTTTCATTGTTTAGTCGATTTGTTAAAACTTTGATGCAGTGGGATATATCTGAATGAAGTCTTCGAATTCTTTCATCAGGTAATAATGCAGTTGGAGAATAATACAACATTTGAAGATATGATTGCAGAAAGGAATAAAAGTATTCTGGAAATAGGCGACCCTTCTCTTGGTCTAGATAAACTTCTGCACTTTTTCTTTCATTTGGGTTTCGACTAAGCATTGATGAAAGTAAATTCCGAAGGTGTTTATTTTCAATACCTTGTAAATGTTTTGTGACAAGTTCCTCGTCTCCACGTCGATATGCTAGAAGCTGTGAGAATTCAAAAGGTGCGGTACCTTCGGCCCAAAGTTCTAAGAGAGCGCACCTAGAATGAAAAAAATAAGGATTTACTGAAGAAAAATAAAAGGAATATTACCCAGCAGAAAATATATCCATTTCAGCACGCAAACTTCCTTGAGAATGAGGACCTACTCTTACTAAAGATTCTGTAGGCAAAATAGAGTCTGATAATAAGGGCATGTCTCCACTTCCTTGTCCTCCTTCAGATGACAATGTCTTCACAAATCTGAAAATATAATTTTAAATATTGATAATGTGGGTCGTAAGTCCACAAAACCACAAAAAAAATAAATGTATACAATTCAAAAACAAATTACTACTATTAACTAGAAAAAATGAAAATGATGAGAAGCAATGATTCAAAAACTAAAAATTTTGTAGAAATAAATTTTCGATGAAAGAATTAATTCTTTATTACAAATTTGAAAATTTTAAAACCTAAAGAAAGGAATAATATGTAATACATCTTTAATATATTAACTGCGATTTTTATCTTAAAAAATTAAATTTTAATGATCCAAAATAATCAAATTTGAAAAATTTTTCATCACAAAGTTCCATTTCGTCCTTTCTTTCTTTTTATGAACATAAAACACAAAAACCGACTACAGGTTGCCGGTTAGGTTTTTGTGCTTACATTAGTTAAAGTGCACCGATCCCTAATTGAATTACTGATCACTTGATATGCTTTGTAAGAATTTCCTTGCAAATGTATAAATATTTCAGTTTTTTTCTTTTAGGCCGACCAGGAATTTCCCCCACTAGGGACTCTCGTGTTCACGCCCGGGTTTATGGCTTAGCGTCGCCACTATACGCCAGATTTTCTCCTTGGGCCCAACAGGTCCCAAAAGTTAGAAACTGTACTTTAACTCGTACAATATTTCTTGGAAAATACAGGACAAGTAGTAAAATAAAAATCTAATGGAGGTAAATGTGAAGGTGTGCAACATTTTGACTTGTGTTGTTAGTTGTGAAAATCGGCTTAAATATTTGCTTCCTGGAATTTATTCGAGGTCATTTTATTTTTTTTCTTACTCCTCAATTGCTGGTTGAACTCATCACGACTTTGGCAGCTGACAATAAGCAGATACTAAAAACAGGTTTTATTGAGAAACTAAAGCAGCAAAGGGTTTCCCTTATGTATTGTTGTTTTTTTTTTCAAAGAACATGATGAGAAATTTAAATATTTTTATTGAAGTGGTTGGAGTATTTCATCATATATACTTTAATAAAACTGTTATATTGATATAATAACGCAAAGCATCGATAATATATTATCCTACCTTTCTGGGGCTATGTAACAAGTTCTTCGTCTGCTTGTATCAAAGAAGTACGTATAATCCGCTGGATTATCCTCAGGTAAATACGTAGGCTTGAATGATGCAAAATCGGCCAGGAGAATCCAGTTCCATGAAGTGATAAGAATATTCTCGAGCTATTAAAAAATCTAGGTGTACAAAGAAAACAAGATGCATACAATTTTATACCTTAATATCTCCATGACAAATTTTTTGCTTGTGACATTGATTCAGAGCACATAAAATTTGAAATGTAATCCATTTTTTCTCAAGGACAGTCAAAAATGGTCTTGTGGACACTCGGTCGTATAAACTATGTTTTACATATTCTCTCATTATGTATCCGGCTTTGTCTGTTAGCTAATTAGAGAAATTTTTATTTCTTGTCTGTTATAAAATGCATTTTTCCATACCAACACTCGTTGAAAGGGAAGGCAATTCATTGCAGACGATAAATTCTTCTTGATATATTCCAGACGTTCCGCATGATCCTCTAAAGGAAGGCTCGGGTCATGTTTAACAAATACCTTAACTACTACGGGCCCCTCTTCCGATTTTACTCTGGCTACTTTAAAAAATCTCGTGCTACCCATGCTGGAAGGGAAAGCGATAGATATTTATTTGAAACGGTGGCAAATGTGGAATTATATCTAGATCTCATATCACATATCATTACATTAGTTATCTTTTCATATATAATTCACTTATATAGACCACTGTCGATACGCAACCTGATGCATCTGATCAGGGCGACAGGACTTGTGTACCAAATGTTAAATGAACGGAGTGGAATGTGAACACCTTATTAAACTGTTGTTTTAAGGTGTATGTTTTACGACGCAAATTATTCACTGTATAACAACTGCAAAGATTTTATAAATAACACTAATCGAACTTACTTGGACTCAAATTGTAATTCGGGCTCAAAAGTCCCAGAGAGGTAATGTTCTACTGGATAAATTTGGGACGGAGCAATCCCAACCAATTGGTTTCCCATTTCAATAATTTTTTCACTTCCTAATAATTAATTAGTCCTGTAGAAGTAATCTCAGTACGTAAATTTGTTTTTATTCCTGTAGCGGCCAATAAACATTCCGTCACTTGTCAGCTGTGAAGTTAAAATGAAATGACAGAACTGAGAGGCAATAACAAAAACCGCTGAACTAGCGATTGCATGGATAGTACTCAGTTTGTAATTCACCACGTGTTGAAAATCTATATTGGAGGGATACTTGATTTTAAAAAACATCTCATAAGATTTTAGTCAGTTTAGTTTATTAGGAAATTCTTAAAATTATCGAATTTATAAGGTATGGAATAGAGTGATAGTGAGAAAATTCTAAGATTTGTTTTATAGAAAACACTGAAAATGCTTTAAAATTATAAAAAAAGCCCGAAATTTTTTATGTAGTACTATTCAATGAAATTATATTATTTATGGCGATGAAAATGTCTAATGGAGACAAGACTCTCAGAATTAGAGAATTTAACATATAAAGATGTTGATATCATTTCCAAGTCTTCATCGCGAATATAATTTTTACTACTGAAATGTAGGTGATTTTGATTGAAACTTTTATCAGTGAGATTAGTATATTATTTAATTTATAATTTGATGTGGGATCTCACTTGAATTCTATTTATTAATTACGTACGAAATTTCTGAATTGATTCAGATAGAAACAAACCAGACAAACGATAACTCCTTGGCATCGTATAGGATAGGAATATCTTTAATTTTATTAATGATTACAAGGGGAATATTTAATTGATTAGTTAGGTTTAAAATCAATACAATCAATCAAATCAATAAACTGATATTATTTAGTACCTTAAGGAATGGAATGAGATTCCCACCCAGCATGCAAGACATGAAACTGTTAAGAAGGTTAGGATTAGACTTAAATTTAGAAGCATTTGTAAATTAGTATTTAAAAATACAATTGGGAAAATTAGAGATTAGAATAATTAACTGATGAATAGGAGGTTAATAGGCTTGTAGCAAATTAGGCTACGTATTAACTTGAAGAGTACTATTAATAATCATTTTGCGTTTTCAAGTTAATAAAAATTCAAAGATAAAAAAATGATTCTTATTACCACTGACCTCTAATAAATGGATTGATCAATTTGTTATTTCATGTGGGGCCAGTTATCCTAGACACAGAATACTTATCGGAAGTCACACATTAAAAAACAACTCGACAAGTGGAAGATCTGTTATTTGCAATCACAGATGGCATAGACAATTCGTATTATCATTTATTCTTGGATAAGGAGGTACTCAAATATACAGGTGAAAAGTAAAAGTTCTGATATCTCGGGAGTTTTTATTGTACTATTACATAGGAAATACATCTCCCTTTCATTTGAAATGAAACACATACCGATATCATCCCTAGTATCCGGAGATTCAGGGATTTTATAGTATCGTGTAGAGGTCATATCCTTCTTTCATTTGAGACCACACACGTACTCATATTTTATATAGTTCTCGATATATCAGTCCTCTTGCCCTTGAATTGCATTAATATCCCGTCTCCTTACATCTAAGAACTAATTCATAAACTGCCTCATTGGAAATTTGCACTTTTAGAAATTGTACTGAATATCTGAAAGAAGTGTCCATTAAAATTAAAACGAAACAATAAGAGCATAGAGATATAAGTAGTACAATCTTCCACACCATCCAGGAGGTGTTAGCGCATTAGCTACTTATTTCAGATGGTCAGCTTTTCCAGTAGACCTACGTACCATCGTTCAGATAAATGAACTAACATTCTACATATCCTGAAAATAAACGTTTTATTTTTCATATTGAAAGGCCTCTTATGAATTTTCATACATCAACTTCAAATAGGCTACAAAATTACGGAAAAAATAAAAAAAAACAAAAGCAAGAAAAAACTGGATTTATAAATAAAATCTAGAAATGTAAAACTTTATTCATGCCGCTTTGATTATTTCGCGGGTTTTCCTACGTCAATCCGTCAAGCTCCAAACAAATCTGGATGCAAGAACAAATGCGTAAAATAGAAATATATATGTCCACATAAAATAAACAAATTTTATATTACAATATATAATATAGTCATTTTCTTAACTTCTTTAACGATGATTTTCAAATAATCTTTATTTTTTACTCAAGTATGTATAAAATGAAACATATCTTGAAAAATTACAAAAATTTCTAATAGGATGTATTACGCCATGGAAAACTTCCGAAAATGTCATTTACTTTTTTATTATTTTTTACCCAAAAAAAAAAAACAAATTGAAAATTATTTATAAAAAATTGATTGCAAGCATAACAAAAATTTTCCTCACCGGTGAAATCTTTTCCATCCCCACTTCTTTATTTTCGAAATTACTAGAGAAAAAATCCTGATTAAGTTCAAGTTCTTCATGCGAAACTGCTATGTTAAAAATAAGTACAAACATGAGAAGAACATTGGATCTAGTTAGGATAAGTTTACTGCCCTTGTGTATTTAGTCTTCTTTAGGGCATTTGATAGTATTGATCATAACATTTTTATACTTAAACATTCTGCCTCATTTTAAATTCAATACTTCTTCTGGTCGGATGATATTAAACTATTTATCGGGGCGTACTCAAAGAGGTGTGAGGTGCCAATCTCAATGCAATTAATGTGCGATGTATCTTAAGGATCTATCCTGGGCCCCTTATTATTCAGCTTATTTATAACACATCCGGCAGGATCCAGGACGCATCTATCCATCTCTATGCAGATGATATACAAATATATTTAAGTAGGTCCTTTGGTTTGCTTGAGCATTGTATAGTTTGCATTAACTATGATCTGGAAAGAATATATGCCTGGTCTAGTGGTAAATGCTTGAAGTTAAATCCTTATTAGCTTTTCCCATGGGTCTTTTAAAGATGTTGAATAAAGTAAACAATCTAAGAATTACTCTTAATAAAGGTATGAAGTGTTGCGTCGTTTTAGTGGAATAATCTTCCTTCCATACACTGTTCAGGTGGCGGCTACTGTGGGTGCGAATGGGACACTTGTGATGGGTCATTTAAAAAATTAGTCTCTTTTTTTAATTTCTCTTCTTCGTATGGAAACAATTAAAGTGGTTTCTATTCATATTAATATAATCACTTTATTATAACACTAAATATAATTTTGTTCTAAATTCCTACATTTAGTGTATATCCCTCTTACAATTTTTGATTTTGTACCTTGTGTACTTGTACCAGAAATAAATGTATGTATGTATGTGTGTATGTATCATTTTATCGACATGTTTTACACTCAAAATATTTTTCCTATTACTCAATTTATTTCATAAGTTCAAACTTCATTTAAGTATAATATTTCTCGCGTAAATTATAATATCCTGCAGCAAAATCAAATGGTCCATTAAGCTTTATTTCACGGATCAAGAAAAGTGAACCGGAAAAGCAATGAAAAGTTTTATATCCGGCTCCAGAAAATTATCAAAACAACTTACCGGGAGAAAATGAAAAAGCGCTACAATTCTTTCCAAAACATGAACTGAAGATATCCCTACGGGGAATAAAGTGCGACTGTCATCAACTGTGTAAGGTA
>QYTT01082219.1:0-17979 GCA_006980735.1 Dasypogon diadema
CGAAACAAAGTTACATGACGAGGCCCCAGGTCTTTCCTAACAACCAAGGTAAATATCAGTCATCTTCTAGTGTGTATTAATATTTATTAAATTCCTATCCTTTGTAAATATTTTTAATACTTTTGCGGCCACTTATTGCAATTGTAGTTATCTATTTATATAAAAAAGCAGCCAGTGAAACTTTTTTATTTCTCTATAAAATGGAAGGCTAAAAATTTTTCCTTATTTTTGTGGTATATTAACAAAATTCTTCAATCAGAAAACGTTGAGTAAACGTTTTTTCAAAGTCTGGTCAAAATACATTTCAAACAGCGAAAGAATAACTTTTGTTTTTTATGCAAATCGGAATACCAGTCATGTTTGAATATTTTCAGAGTGTAACGTTTTCACAAAACTTGACTCATGCAAAACACTAAAGATTAAATATAACACAAAATCTTAAACGTGAATAGTGATTTTTTGACACTAAATATTAACATTTTATACTCATCTTACCTTCCAAGAATTTCTAACAGTTCTCCCACTCCGTTAAAATGTTCCGTTTCGTAAATGAAACGCAAAAATATGTTATTTATTTGTTTTCGTATAAAAGCGCGTAACCCTAGGAATTTTCCATAAATCCGATGCAAAACTGTTTTAAGAAAGTCTCGTTCCCTTGGATCCTCCGAATCGAATAATTCTAATAACTAAAACAGAATTTTATTAGTTTACAATAGTTATTTAAAAAATATAATATGAAAATTACTTGTAAAACAAACTTTTGGTCAATAACACGTTTTCCAATTGTTGCCTGGAAATCTTGAGACTCTAGAAATCGCAAAAACACTTCATATACTAACTGTAGGTGCGGCCAAGAAGCTTCGAGCGTGGGATCATCTTCTTCTGGATCGAAGTCAGGGTTTTCACTCGGAGGCAGTGTACGAAATAAATTGCAGGATATCTTTAATTTTAAAAATTTATTAATCCATCTGTATGTAGAAAAAATAACAAAACTACCATTCTAATAATCTCTGGATATACAGCCTCTGTTAAAACACCTCTTCCGTGTGTAATATAAGTGGAAAGGTCATTGAGTGCAGCTCGTTTAATTTCTTTGCCTTTTAAGTCTGCGACAGGATCCATAAAATCAAATGAAACACAACACTGACGTAACTTTCGTATAAACAATTCTTCTTGTTCCAGACTTGAACAATCAGCTAAAAATAACCGAATTAGAAATGACCGGTACAACAATTCTGAATTTGGAACTCACCCTTTAGTGGTGGCAACTGTTGAAGTTCCACGTCTTGCGAATTTCGATACCTAGAGGAACCTTGAGATTTTTTACTTTTCTTTTTGAGAGAACGCTTTGCAAATGGGTCTATCCGATCAACAAATGTTCCTGAAGACATTTTGTCACAAGTTTATTATAGTATAAATATCTAGGTAGAAATTGTATATCTTCTTTCACCAATCTTTCGGAACTACAGAAGTATTTGATACCCTAATCGTTTTTATCCTATGTACAGAAAAACTGAAATGATCACACACATAATAGAATTTCAATTTAAAATGACTTTCAATCTTACGCTGCTTAATGCTATTTCGTTTGGAGGGATTACTGATGCTTCTAGAAAAAAATATATAAAAAGGATTTATCCTTTTGGTGAAATGTCAGCTACAACAATGCCGGTTCACTACTTCAACCTCATTTGATGGCACAATATTTTTCGATTTCCGGCATTGAAATTAGTTGGATCTACATACAGTCAAGAGGTTTGGAGTGAGAGAGTAACAGCGAGTCGACCGGATCTGTAATAAATAACAAAAATATATTATTAGATGAAAATAAAATTAATTAAGTAAACAGTGTAAAAATACAAGCCAAACAAACAATCCCCAATTTTTCTGTTCTCTTCAATATTTGTGACTACGAAAAGGTATATCTCCTACAATTTGCAACTTTTTAGTGGTTATAATACTTGTAAAAAGCAATCATAATCTAGATTAATCGAATAGAATCGAATGTAATTTATATTATTTCTCAGGATTTCTTTGTTTTCTCTTCACACAGCATACACACATAGACACACACCCTACTTTTATTCCGCTTCTGGCATGTTTCATAAATTCTAATCTCAAATGTGCATTAAGATAGCTGTGTATACTTGAAAATTGTGAGTTAGAATTTGAAAATTATAAATTACAGACGAGGTTGTCTTTCCCACTTTTAGAATGAATTTGGATAGTCCAATCCGAGAACATGTTGCTTTTTCTACGTTTTGTTTTTAATCCGATTTCGTATCGAAATCGACATAATTTTCCTAACTGACAACATTGAAAAAATGCTCGTTTTTTCTCAAAATAACATTTTTCGAATCACCTTCCGTCCCTTTTTAAAATGTAAGACAATGTTTTCTCTATGGTATAATAGAATAGACTACACTTATATCGATATCTATTATATATCCAATTTGGGAACGAAAAAAAAGTTGAAATGTTCAAACAAAAACTTCCCCTTTTCTTTAGAAGGCCATCATTTTGTCAATTTTCTTCATTTGAGTTAATTGCTTGTAGTCTATTCCGCGATGATACTTATACTAAAAGAGGAAATCATTTGTCAGACTTTCAGATGATTTTTACGACCTCTACGATTTCTGCTAGGAGGCCATGTTCAGCGCGAATAGGATTCAACTGCTTGAATTTAGTTTTTACAAAAAAAATCCCCATTTTTAAGCCTGAAATACAATGGATACGACACAATATTGTCGTCGAAAATTAGATTTTGAAGACATGTGACGACATTAGGTCATAGCATATGTGACGACACGACAAAGTCGGCGACAAAAGTTTGGACAAAAGCCAAATTTTGTCGTTGTCACATGCGACATTTCCATAATCACCACTGGCTTAAATCAAAAAGATAATTGTGATTTCTGGCCTTTTTTTCGTGAATAAAGAACTTGTAGTTATCTAAGGTCCATTTCCAGATCAGTTTACCCAACCATCGCAAATAGCTTTTTGCGCTTCCTGTAACCTTCGAGGTTTCACCCAAAGGCAACTACAAATGCTCTCCTCTCATATTTCCCTCTATCAGGATTCACCGATTCCCAGCCAAAAGTTGCTACAGCCTATAGGTACAATAGCTAATTCAAAAATATTCTCTTTTAATCTCTTGGATAATAGTTGAGATTTCGACAGCAACCTAACCTAACCTAGACCTTCTTTATACCTTAAAAAGATGTTATTTTTCGAGTTGTGTTCCAAGAAAATTGTAATGTACTTGAAAAAAAAAGACCAAATTTCCGTACTATTTCAAAAATCGAAACTCTAATTTTAGGCTAGTAAATTTCATGTGGAGCCTATGATGAGTATCTTAACACGAAAAAATCAAACTTCAGTACCATAGAATAAAGTCGTATGTAATGATTTATGTAATCACAAAAAGTCAACACGCAGTTGTGATTTAATCCATCGCTATTTCCGGCTTTATTGCTTGCATACATGTTTGCTTAGTTCATTTGGAAGGTGGGAAAATTCATAACTGTTAAAATTTCGTTACTTTCAGGGAAATTATACGTAGATAATTGGAAAAGTAAATATTTTTTATGCTTAACTCACGAGATTTCTTCTACTTTAAAAAGAACAAAAAAAAACCTGCTTATTTAAACTGCGATGACTGAACCGAACGGCATTATTTCCAGACCACGCAAAACTAATAGTTATTTAAAATTTCATAAACTTAGGTTGCACAGGATTTAGCCCTGGGCGGTTATCGAATGATATTGACAATGTCAACGAAATTAAAGCTCCTTGTAGCAGTAGTCTTACGTCACATATTAAATTCGGTTGAAATTATATCCCTGACATATGTCGAGAAATAAATCTCTTGGAATCGGCTAAATGGTCATAGAGCAGTAGTATGGCCATTGTTTCTCATTTTTGATCACACAACGTTAACATCGTACACAAATTTATAACGTTCAAGCAAGGTCATATTTGCTAATAATGATTTTTTTTTTGGAGTTTCCCATCCTTAACAGTATTCCCAATGAGACAGTAAATGCTGCCGTTGGCTTTGCAAATAGGTTCGATCAAAACCTTCGAAACTACAAGAAATGCACAAGAAGAAGTGCGAGCATATTTGAACATATTGAACTATTTTTTATAAATGCTTTAAGATAGGCGCAATTGGGCTTATATACTTCGTTAGCCTATGTACTGCTTATACTTTTCATAAGAAAATCTTTTTTGGTACTTTTTGCATTGCATATTACACATATGCCTAGCTGCCATTAAATGGAAAACTTTAGTGCTTTAAAGTACGAGAGAACCTTTGCAGTTAGTGATCCAATAATAATTTTAAAATAACTCCTCAGTTTTTAACAAAATGGACTTTGTTTTTCCCTTTCTTTTTTTCGTTTACAATATTTGCAGACAATAAATAGAAAAGTGAATTTAAACGAAATCCTCCAAATTACATGAACAAGGAGAAGAGTAGGCACATTGAAATTTTTTTATGAATACCTTAATATTGGCGAAATTGGTCTTGTGTACTTCGTCAGCCCATGTACTGCTCTCTTAAAGCATTCATAATAAACAGTTCATATGTTAGTGCTCAATTCCTCACAGGTACATCACAGGATAACAACTAAGGGTTCGACTACATTTGTGACTTTCAAACGTACCTTACGTATCTCGACCGCTTGTGTCCTTGAAAAGTTATTCAAGGTCAAACACGGAACAAGTCTATCATAAACGTAATCAAATTTATGCCTACACCAATCCTGCAAGTTATAGAAATCAAGAAAAATAGACATACGGCTGAATATATTTTTGAACAAATAAATAAGGTAATAAACCAAATAGGTGGTGAAAAAATGTAGTGTTGTGAGGGAAAATGCTACCAATATGAATAAATGTGGTAGATTACTGGAAAAAGCACAATAATATTAAATGGATATTTAGCGCACATGCTAAAAATAGTTTTTGATATGCTAAAAATAGGTAAAGAAAGCCATTTAATTATTTATGTTACTGATGTTATATAATATATTCAACTGTCTCAAATATTAAATGCTGTATTTAGGCAAATTATAAACCAATAGTAGTAAAAAAAAAGGGATTTATTAAGCTTGGAAAGTTTCTTGAGTTGTAAAGTTATTTTACAAACTACAACCATTAATGATACCAATCGAAAAATATACAAGTATAATTCAAAACTTTTAGAATAGAATATTTATAATGAAATAGAAAGACAAAACAATTTTTAAACCTATAATTAATTGGATAATGAAATTACGTGATCAGGAGAAAAATATCCACGAGAAAAAGTCGTAAAGGAAAAGTTTATATCGGATATGGAGGCCAGTCAGTTCTATTGATAGGAAACTTCGTTTAGTAAAATTGATTTAGGCACAATAGCTATCAAAATTCTATCAGTACCTTTAACATAAGCTATAGTTGCAAGATCGTTTTCAACGTTTACCAATATCCATACCAAAATAAGGGATAACCTGACCGCTGGAAGACGAGAAAATGTTTGCTAGCTTATAATTTGAAAATTGTGAATAGGGATAAAAAAAAAAGATAGAAACGTTTATGATCTTTATGATGCACCAAGTGATTCACTATACTCAGACTATCAACCTGATTCCAATAATGAACCCACTTTTGGTGGGCAAACCACAGATATTGACCCACTGACCTACACTTTATTGTTACGATATTTTGGTTATTGTTACACAGTTAAAAAAAAAGTATAATTGTACAACATGGATGATAGTAAATTTTACTTATTTTACATGTAAAGTTATTAAGGTGTGTAAAGGGGTCTATTGACAGGCACGAGGGTAAAAAGGGTAAAAAAATTGATTAATAGATCGATAAAAGTATATAGTCATATTAATTTAGTTCGCGGTTTATGTGACAATAGCCCGGAAAACTTCAAAAATTACATAAGGATGTCTTCTGAAGTATTTCAATTACTTTTGCAAAAATTTGATCATTAATCTACAAAACAAGATACTGGGATGAATCAAGCTATTTCCGCGTAGAGCATTATAATTTTACGAACTTTAAAATCCTTATTGGGCGTTGGAAATAATGGCTTTACCTACTGCATTCACTTACACTCTTGAGTGCGTATTTTAGAGTGCATTTAAGAGTACTAAGAAATTGGAAAAGAGTTATTTTACAATTAAAAGCATAAACTTCAATAAAATGTTTGGAAATTATAATATTCTTGCTTTTTCCAATAAATCTCGCCCTCTTCGTGCAACTGCTACATTTTATTACAGTATCGTGTAGAGGTCGTATTCTCCTTTAATTTGAAACCACACACGTCCGATTTCTTCTATAGTTCTCAGGTTATCGCCCCTTCTATCTTTAAACTGCGCTTTGGAACACCCCCTCACCCTCCAACTGCTACATTTTATTACATTGTATGACCTCCATACAATGGTCATGTCCTCCTTTCATAAGTGTTTTGTTTTAAAAGATGTTAAACCTTCACAATTCATTCAAATTACATTACAACCCTAATTCAAATAAAATCTAAATTCTTTTAGATAACAGCAATCGGCGGTGCTATTGGCACTGTCAACAGCATGCTATAGCAATAAGCAAAAGCAAAGAAATTCCCAACAGCATAGCATTTGAGAGCAAGCCAGTTTCGACAGCACAGCAAGCACAGCAGTTCAATTTTATATAGCGCTAGCAAGCATAGGAGGTGAGAAGTGAACTCTTCAGACAGCATAGCAAGCAATAGTATATTTATTGTGCTTTGCTTGCTATCAGCTTTTGCTTTCAAAACCTGCCCACTGCAGGATAAATTTTTATGTACTAACAAAAGCCAACTAAATTTTAATATTCCGTTGCCGTACACGTTGAATTGTAAATGCCCCTTAATACATTTCTAAAAAAATGTGTATGATAGCAAGAATATTCTGTTGATCTGGGAAAAATCTGTTAAATAAAAATGCATATTCTTTGCACTATAGATAGTATAATTTGATTAGCAGCCAATTCATTAGCCACAACGTTTACTATCAAGGAGATTAATTTATTATTGCTTTAGGGAGGTAGCTCGGTTTGGATAATTGAAAAAAATCAAAAAAATTTTTATTCGTTAAATTGGTAGCCTAATATGTGTAGAATAATCCCTTCAAAGGATATTTTGAAATTCCCAAAATTGGGAAAGCTATACAACTCAGAAGAGAGTAGTGCATAGGCGAATGATGGCAAATATGAAGCTAATTGTTGTGCGGTAGCTTCATGGTATGCGAGCAGGTATTCATTGAACTTGTGTCTGTACAAAGTAAGTTCTGGGTGTAGTAAATCCAGAGGTTTGTCATATCTCAGAATGATCAGTTAGAAGATTAGAGATACGTATCTATTTTATGTGTGAAAACTCATATTAAATCTTTAGAAGCGTTTTTTTCGAAACAATACTTCTAAATGATGTGTACAAGATAATTCGTGAACAAATGCCTCAATTGAGTTGAAATTTATTCTATACATTTAAAGTTATCAATACTATCGTGTGAACACGATGAATTTTATTGCTTTTTCGTGACTGAAAACAGACGTCGTTTTTTTTACATTTCGTTTCAAATCAAAACCCAACTCGAAACCGTACACAGAGTGGGTATAGGGTATAATGAGTTCACCATGAAATACACGTCTTCAGTTATGTTTTTACTATATTCTTTTAACACTAAACTCTTTATAGTTCGCGCCACAATGCTTTAGTATCACTACAACCCGTTTTGTATATATTCACATACATATGCAACGCGACATAGATGATTTCTTTCATTACATATAGCACTTGGTCTATCACTATACCACACATTATTATTTACACTCATATTTCCTTTGGCCCTAAATTAATCTACGCAATTATTGTTTTTTTTACAGAACTATATGAACATATGTTCAGATTTTCCATTTGATAAATTCAATTAAAATCAGTGGGAGTAAGTTCATTTAAAAATTCAACCCTATTTAAACGATCTTAAACAGGTGCCGGGTTCCTGCGGTTTCGAGCTCAAAGGCAATTGAAATTTGAAGGTTTCGTGGTTCGATATTTTTAAGTCCGAATCAATCGAAACTTTTATTTTATCGCACTCAATTCGCGTCAAACAGCGGTCTATTAAGGAACGTGAATTCATAGTTATTCTTGTACAATTCCCTATAACTTGTTTCCACGTCTGGTTTACAGTGAAGTTCTTCATGGCTTCTTGCCCATTGAAATCTCCAAAAATAATGTTTTCTAATTCATCCAGGGAATCCAGTTTTTAAACAATTCTATAAATTGTGAAATTGAATTATCCAACAAATGTCTCCAAAGATTCTTCAAAATTACTGCTGCACAACTTTCTCAATATGGCGTTTATTGGTCTATAATCCTGAAACTTTTTTGAAGATTTGATTTTGGTTATCGGTGTTGTGATCGATTCTTTCCAAGCGTTTGGAAACTTTCCTTACTTAAAAGAATTATCTTAAGGAGTAATATGTACAATATGTACACCTATAAACAACTTTAGACAGTATAGACCAAGAGTCTTCTACTGGCCATACTGCAGCTACATTTGGAAGATTTGCAGTCTTCGGGATCATAGGTATTATTACGTAACCAGGAAATCGTATCACTCGCGTAATGGCAGGTTACTAAATATGGTAAAAATATGACATTCTCGTCTTTATGCTTCTGTTGAATAAATTTATGCAGTTTTAGTAAACACTTTTCCCCATACACTTTAGTACTGATGCATTCATTCCGCGATTTTTGAATGAAAACCTGCGAAATACCTTTCGATGAAATGGCGCACTATCCTAAAAACTTTGGTTTATATTTAGATTTTTTATAATATTTTACATCGTTTGGCGTTTTCTCAAAATTTACACTATAAAAGCTGTTTGTTATCACTACTATTTGAAAACGTAAAATATTTCTCATCATCCATTATGAGCACTTTGTTTCCATTTAGATATTTTCAGCGCAATAATCGGTACTTTTTTGGAATTTCCTCAAGCTGCTTCTCGGTTAATCGTGGAGTTTTCACTCTTTTATATTGTATTAAATTCAATTTATGCAAATAAACCGATATACAGGTCTTAGAAACATTAAATATTCGCGCAAGTTTACGGACACTAACACCAATTTTATTTTTGGCCACACTCTTAAGCTTTTTTTGTTTTGCTTTGTTTAATTTCTTAGGTCGCTCAGTTTTCGTGGCATTTTTCGGAGGTAAGCCCTTTTCGTAACGCGAAAATATACTACATATATAAAGTTTGGCGACTGAAACCTTCCTGAAAAAAATGAATTAAACACAACTGTTTGTTTACGCGTCCAAGCATTGCATAAACACGTTTACGAAGATTAATTTGTTCTACAACTAGCATGGCTATTCGCAACAAAATCTTCTTCGTAACAGAAGAGGAGTGGATTATAATTAAAAAAAAAACTCTTTTCTTGTACGAAAGTGTTCATTAAAATTTTTATCAATTTGAAATTTGTGCAGCTACTTTGTGGACATACGCTAAAGAAGGTTTATGTGCAAATCTAGATATGCATATCATAGACTACAGACTATCAAATGAGTGCCCACTCACTCTCCAGCTCGTTTTCGTTTAGAAGCTGCAAATTTTAACACTTTTATTCTTTAGTTCATTTACGTGGTCAATTAATGCTGGGTTTATGCTTATGACTCAAATAATTTAGAATCGGAATCAAAGTAACAGCGGTGTTTTTCAAATGCTGTTCTAAGATAATAAACATTACTTCTCCTGGAGTAGGAGGAGCAGGAGTGGGCACTCATTTGTTAGTCTGTGGTGTTCTCCATGATATGCCACTAGATTCGTACACAAACCACCTTTAGTACAAACTATACTGCCCTTCATTCTAAAGGACGACCAAATGACCTTCTGCTGTTATCTCGGAGACCATTAAGATACTCCCCTCCCCCTCCCATACAATTTATTTTTTATTATTATTATTTTATTTATTTTAAAGTTAGAAGAAGACTTGAAAAATTTAAATGACTCGTTAAAAACAAATTAACAAATTAAAGCTAAGCATTAATATAACAAAATGTATGAGAGTATGTTACAATAATGGTATGATGCAAACCAATAATGTTCTCGTTCTCTGAATCCTATCACAAACAAAATTTATTAATAGTATGTGTCTGTCTATAGCATCAAACTCTCTTTTGAGATCCAATAAAAGACCACCAAAATTGAATTGCCCAGATCCATCTCCTTTTCCACACAAAGCTTAAGGTATAAGGTAATATTTCTGCGATTGACATTAAAATACCTATTTATATAAACAAGGGTGAAATTTAAGGAGAATGGAGCTTTTTGAAATATAACCAAGAAAGCTTTGCAAAAAGATTGCAGAACGTTGGCATCACAACTGATGTTAATGAAGCAACAGAAACATTTGTGAAAAAGTTAACAAGCGTTACGGAGAAATTTGTTCTGAAAAGAAATTCACGAAGGTGACAATGAATGGTTTTCTGAGGATATTAATAGAGCAAAGAAGAAGAAAAGATACGGAAAAGATACGAAAAAGCTCCTTAACAGCCTTAGCTAGTGTTTGAGATGAAAAGTCGCGAACTGCATATTCGAAAAAGGTAAAAGCGACCAAAAGGAATCTAATAAAATTTAAAATAGATGGAGCGAATAATTAAAACGATATGTGGAGAACAATAAAAAAAAAAATACGTTGTAGGTACAGGTAAGGGATGGTACCTTCACATTTAAATTAGTGGGAGCTGTGGAGCTAAAGCAAATATGTATCGGAAAAGAACAATAAAACACATGAATATGATTTTAACCAAGATGGTATTGGATAATTGGAGCGAACCTGGGCCGACGATACTCCAAATTATAAATAAAGCGTTGGTAGGATTTTCACATATGTGAAATAGTTTTTTTTGAACGCTTTTAAGATAGGAAAAAAAAGTTAAAGTAGTCCGAACATGAGTCATCGGTCTACTTCCTCTATATTAAGACGTTCATAAAAAGCAGTTCATGTGTGAGTTGCAATGTCTGCTTCGTGGCTTGTGTTTCATAGTCCCGGGGGTTTTGATTTGGTTCAAATCCAGATCCATATAAAAGGTTTTCTTTAAGAGGTATTTCGTCGCGTGGTTGGTTAGATTTGGGCTCGTAGGTATGAAACCCTAACCGCTGTCACAGAGATACGGGTAGTAAGTTTTTCAAGAATCAAAAATCAGGATTTAAGACGAACGAAAAATTCAAGAACAAATTAATTTTTTATTACAGACAATATTTATAGAAACAAAAAATTCTACAGGAAAAATAAAAAATCAAGCTTTCTCAGTGAATTTTTCAATAGATTTTTGAGATTAGAATTCCTGTGAATATTTTTATGAGACTATGAAAAATTTTGTGGGGATAAATGTACCAGATTGAAAGTAAATGTAGCAACATTTTCTGAAAGTTAAAATGTAGTAAATATACTACAACTCTGTAGTGTCAAGGCAAAAGGGGATAACTGCTGCAGACATAATTTGCAAAGTAGCAATTCAAGCGACCTTTTTTTAGTAGCGATTATAATGCACTATGGTAGTGTAAACGTGTGGGATATCAGTGTAAAGAGGACTGTATATACTATAAGGACATGTAAAAATATTAGGACATTAGCAAATATAACAGTTGATTACGGTGATCTGAATATACGTATATCGTGAAGAGCAAGGCTTTTGTGGAATACCAGACTCTGGAGAAGAGGAGGCGGTAAGTGAAACTCATATCCAGGATCGCCTTGATAAACCCCATAAGTCATCATACATATGAATATCGCGTTGTAACGAAAAAACAGATTTCTGACGGAAATTACCAAAAATTAGCTTAGCAATCAGGAGTGGATCGCGATGAAACTTTTACAGAAGTTATTTGCATTTGGAAAATTGAATTTAATAAAATCTGTTGATATTTAGAGTGTGATATTGGATGGAATAAAATTGGAGGTAAACTGCCAGCTGGCGGATTAGAATAAAACTTTGTGAGCCTCTCTGTGGTTGAGGATGAAACTCACGTCCCTTACCTTTCCACTGCACTTCATTTCATCATCAAAATCGCGCTATCCATTCCAGAGTAATTAAGAAGTTAGTAAAAAGAGTCACCTCCAAGATATGAAAAATGAAGGCGAATTTTTCATCGCGTCCTCTCCAAACAAGTTTGGTATCGGAAAATTGGTCTCGATGAGTCCTTTTTCAAAAATCTATAGTTATAGTGGTCTATCTTTATGCAGTCGTTAAATTGAATCCGTACTCATAATTTGTGGGAATCTAATGTTTGAATTATTTCGGAATTTCCATACAAACTTGAACCCAGTTAATGGGTAAAAAAAGCAGCTAATATCAATTTTTTTTTACAAAATATCATGGTAAAATTAATTTAACCTACTAATTTTTCTTATACCCATTTTTTCGATGAAAAAATTAAGTTCATTATAATAATCGTGATACTTCCTCTTTACAAAGTGAAGAAAGCTAGTTTTATAAAATCGTCACATACTTGGTTCTCACCAGGTTGTAGTTATTTTTAATAAATATGAAAAAAAAGATTTTATTTTAATATTCATTTATATTCATTTCAATTTAACAGTTTTGTTAAAAATTATTTATTTTTTGAAGAAGTACTACATGTCTGAGTTTCTAATAATTATTTATATGTTTTTAATGTATGGTATTTTTTGAAGCAATCTCCAACATCCATCAATCCATCCATCATCTCCAATCTCCACTTCTGCGTTCTGCATCATTTCCTTCTTCACTTGAGTATTGTATAAGAACAAGAACTTTTCTTGTCATAGGAAATAAAGAAGCGTCACTGCTAGACTTATCACTAGAACTAAAGTCACTAAAATCACTTTCAGAACTCTCACTATTGAAATTTATAAAATTTTCTTTATTCATTTTTTGGACAAAAAATAAATTCAAACATTACAAAAAAAAGTATTGAAATTTCATTGCACAAATTAAATGCTCTGTTGGTAATGATAAACTGAAAAGACAATCGTCCGTTCATTTAATAGACAGGATGTTTCGACATGATCCGCCTTGTCACTTCACACGTGCCATACGACCGTTGCAGAAAACTACTATTGTCACGTCGGAGGTGTCTTACGACCGATAAGGATTAACAAGTGTTGTGTAGTATTATTGATAAATTATTGGATTTTTAAATGAATGATATTTTCTGATGATGTAGAGGGCAGAAAAGAACCGAAACCCGTTAGCACCTCACTTTTACCTTGAGAGTACAGAATTGTAGTAGAAGTTCCAACATGTCCAGAAACTTCATGATGTTGTAAAATATCTATTAGCAGACAATTTACTAGAATTCTCTTAGATAATTATTTTTCCTCAAAAATAGGGGTGGATGCGAATAGTTGTCGTAGAGTTGTTACATTTGGGCAAGGTTGCTCCCTGACCCTAGCTATGAGATCACATATTTTGGGTTTACAAGCAGACTGCACTAATAAGGTCGATAAGGGTTTTAGACTCCGGTTCATCAACGATTTGCCTACAATAGTTTGCAAAAAACTGCGAGAATATTCAGACAAAGAAGCCGAAACGAATTTGTTTTGCTTTAGCTACATAATCGAGAACAAATGACAGATCAGTTCGCTTTTCACAGTTTTCTCGAGTTTTAGGTTTCGGTCATGTTTCGATCTTGGTTTGTAATGTTTGCTGAACATCAAGTATCGATATATAGGTAGGTTTAGTAACCTGTTTTAGTTTTCTTTTATATGTTTATTTATTAACAATAGAACTATCGACCTGCTTAAAACAAGATAGAATTGAAATAGAGCAGAGGTTTCCAATCACGATGACGGGCACATTTGCTCTACTGTTAAAGACTTGCACACTTTTCCAATCCGAAATCTGGATATTTGAAGAACTTTGCAATTCAAAGATTCAAGGGCAATATTATTAAAATCACCATCACCTTCTGTAGCGCTTGGCAACCGTGTGAGGTTTTAGTCGCATCCTTGACTGTTTGCGATGGTTTATGAGATGGCATTCTGAATTTTAGCATTATGAGTGAGTTTAGAGATTGTTCGAAATTTTGTTGAAAAAAAAAAATAAATAATAAATCACAGGCAATGTTTAAAAACAAATCCTATGACCATTTTCCTATTTATCTTTTTAACTACATATTTACAAACACTATTTTAAGAAGAATGTACTCTAAACAGAGAAAAACAAAAACAACATCCACAAATGAGCATTGGACAAATAACTTGAGTGTTTTATTCAAATATCTTTTTATTGTATATTTCAGACACACGTGGCCAGAACGTATTAACAAATCAAAGATCTCGTACGAAGTGAGATTTATTAAATTTGTTTTCTGTTCCCAAAATCTCCCCGAACTAAAGGCGACCAACTGCAAGGAGAGCTTTCCTATACATATAACAAAGCAATAGCTAGCGTTTAAGTCAAATATGCAATTCATTCACTTCAAGATATGTAGTAGGATGTTTTATTGCACATCCTCGCAGAAATTCTGCAAAAACTCAGATTTATTTTCGTGAAGAAAAATTGCGTGGGATCTAAACAAAAACTAATCGCTTGCCTCTCTTCTTCAGTTACGCAACGAGGCATTCAGGTGGCTTTCGGGAAAAGTACAATTGTCAGGAGCAGAGAAATGGGAAAATTCCTCTTTTGGAAACAATTTAATTAGTCGTCCTCCGAAGTCGGGAAAACCCTAAAAATTATTCTTACAAAGATAAAGCGTGTTTGTCTCTACATCGGGAGCTTTCACGTCATTCATTTGCCTTCCTCGATGCGTTGTTCAATCGAAGTAAGAAAATTGATTTTTCATGGATCCGCACTTGTCACAAAAATCTTCTGAGTGTGCCAATTAAATGGTTTGATTAGGAAATCGCAGAAGGTTCAAGTGTTCGAGCAAATAAGCGGCGGAGGAAGCACAAATTACCAATTAAATTGAGGAAATTCGCAAAACCAAAACCAACTGCACTGTGTACCTCACTACAGATTTACAGAGGTTTCGCCGAATGGGGTCAATTACTCCTATTGAAATTTCTGATCGGCTGAGAACGACTGCAGATAAATGCCTAAAATCGTAGCGTTTCAGTGCACCCTTTCTTTAGAAAGAATTTCTAATTTGCTAGGTGGGAAGTGTAATACACTTCGATCGTCCAAAATGGCGACCCACCGCAATGGCAAATCCCCCTGGAAGAATTCAATGTCAGCAGCCGTTCGATTGTGTTCAGCACTGGTTACTTCACCTCTCCCGTACAGGAAACAAATGTCAAAGTGATTGAAAAACTCTGCAGTTTCGCACAATTAGAAAAGGTGTCCATGCACAAACAAAACGAACAGCACCAAATGCATATTTACCATTTCTCCGTCTAATGAATGTCCCCAACTTGCAATGACCAATATTCGAATGGGCAAACCATGTAAGCTTGGGAGGAAAGTTGTTTATTCCTAAGATGTCGCTGTGTCGCAAAATTCTTCTTATAATCTCTTGTTTTTGTTGGCTTTTCACTGCTTTTTGCGCGCACACACACTGTATTTAGGCTCTTTGCACAATTTCTTCCATGTACGTACATATTATGTGCATTAAATTTTATAATATAAATAATTGATAAAATGATTCACTTACACACATCACTAACAACACACACCGCCAATCCCCAGTACACACACTTGCCCACACGGAAAATTATCCGAAAACTCGCCGTTCTTATTTTTCACACTCAATCGAAGATCAACTTTTCCTCCACCCGAAGGCAATTTCGCACTGAAATTCTTTTCCACTTCTTCATCTCGGAAAAAGTCTTGTTTTGTTAACGTCAGGATTTTTCAAGCACTTTACAAATAGAAATGTCTAAACTACTGAAATATTACAAAACCCTCGCACCCGACTCGATTCAACGAAAAAGAATTTCTACACTGCGGACAGGTTGAGCAAAAGTATATCGTCATCGGGAGAGTAAAGCAAAATTCACTTCTCTTCTATTCTTCTGCTCAAGTCCCGAAGAGGTGAAAAAGAACAAATGGCATTGAAACACCGTAGCAGAAATTGCAAGTGAACAATGTTACCATTCTTAAGAAACCAAAAGTTTTCCTTTTAAACAAGGTAGCTTTTTTGAAAAGTCATCATTAGAGAATTTGAATAAGAACATTATTTCTAAAAGATAAAAAATTTACAGTATTTATACTGAAGGAATCATTTATATTCTGATTTCTATAGCCAATCAATTCATATTTTCTTACTCACAAAAACCGAAGAACTTACAAGATATACAATCGCACGATTACAACAACAAATTCTTCCCAATAATTATATCACATTTGATGATTTTCTTTATATACCATCAGCCCTTCGGGGACTAATGGTGAAAATCAATCCATCAATCACGACATTTATTGGTAGCTTCCAAATGAAAGTTAAAATCATGTTAATAACATTTTCACATCCCCTTTTGTAATCTTCCTGCCTGTCAATGCAAAACTTCCTTAATAGAAAAGAATTCCAAAATTTCCCGGATATTCGGAAGACAGTAATAAACTTCTTAGTACTTACTTAGACAGTAATAAACTTCTTACGGCGTAAATAACCTAGTTAATAAATGAAGAAAGATTATACAAAAACAATAGCCCATACATTATTAATTAATCTTCTTTCGAAGACTAAATATATAAAATTGAATTTTCCCTTAAAAAACGACAATATTATCTTGCCAACCTAATAAAACTCCGAGAATATTAAAAGGTGTTCCGATTGAGTATATGAGAAGTCTTCTGCTTCATATGCTTTGCCTTAGGGCTTCCATCTTTTGAAGTTTGAAGACTTGCGTGCAGGTACTACACTAAAACCGGAAGGTATCTTCCAAACACCCCTTAAAATCCTAATGACAGGATGGTAATTGCTAATGAGCGGCGAGAGGTGGGAACTGCTATAGTAGTTCCCACCTCTTGAAACCCATGTTCCCAGTTAAGGAGAAGAGGCAGTGACATGTTTTTACGGCTACCTGCATGGCAACTGAGATAGCTGCCCTTCATAAACAAAAAAAAACCATGTCGGAACAGGGAAGAAGCAAAAAATCCTGAAATTAGAAGAAGGATCTTAAGGTTCCACACATTGGGGGATCCTGCACCCTTGGAAGAAGTCACAAAGGGCTGGCGAACGTAAAAAACTTTTGCTGCCACCAGCGACTATAAGCGATCTGTGAATGCCTGTACTTGCTTGCGACCAAGTGTTCAATTTAAGAACGATTGATCGCTTGCGAATTGTCTGTGATATTTTCAGTTAATAATGGAACTTTCTTTGGTTGAAGGATATTATTTATGATAGATAGTTCTCTCGTAAAAAATTGATTGCTAAGAAAGGAAAGAAAGAAATTTGGTGTAGATTCCACATATAAAAATGGAGAACTACAAAAAGAATTTCACTGCTTTAATTCTGAATGTGTCGAAATTTTCTGCAAAATTTCGGCGTTGTATAAAAGTTCTTACGTTTTAAGCCTGAATTTTTCTTAAAGGAAGCGTTTTCACCATTGATGGTTTCGTAGAAAGTGATAATCCTCATTGCTCATTCGAATTTTTATTCAGATATTTTTGAAACATTTTTAGTTTTCGTTTCCCCAGTATAATAAAGTTATCAGCTTTGGATATTTTACTCTTATAATTTTTTATACATTTGCCATAATAGAACTTGATATTATTAACTGTTCTTGGAGTTGGACAAATTTTGTAAGGGCTTCTTCTTCCTTATTGCACAAAAAGTATTCTTCTGATTCCATTTTACGGAAGAACAGAAAGAACAAATTTTCACCTTTAGATTTCGGCTTTGGGATTTTTTTAATTCATTTCGAAAGGTATCCCTGAAACAATTCCACTTCTTTTAAGCATCCTCCACTAAAATTCAAAATGAAAACTATATTTTTATTTCATATATTTGGCAATAGGTGTTTCATTTAGAGCT
>QYTT01082219.1:17999-43055 GCA_006980735.1 Dasypogon diadema
GGCGAGAGGTGGGAACTGCTATAGTAGTTCCCACCTCTTGAAACCCATGTTCCCAGTTAAGGAGAAGAGGCAGTGACATGTTTTTACGGCTACCTGCATGGCAACTGAGATAGCTGCCCTTCATAAACAAAAAAAAAAAAACCATGTCGGAACAGGGAAGAAGCAAAAAATCCTGAAATTAGAAGAAGGATCTTAAGGTTCCACACATCGGGGGATCCTGCACCCTTGGAAGAAGTCACAAAGGGCTGGCGAACGTAAAAAACTTTTGCTGCCACCAGCGACTATAAGCGATCTGTGAATGCCTGTACTTGCTTGCGACCAAGTGTTCAATTTAAGAACGACTGATCGCTTGCGAATTGTCTGTGATATTTTCAGTTAATAATGGAACTTTCTTTGGTTGAAGGATATTATTTATGATAGATAGTTCTCTCGTAAAAAATTGATTGCTAAGAAAGGAAAGAAAGAAATTTGGTGTAGATTTCACATATAAAAATGGATGACTTTGGGATTTTTTTAATTCATTTCGAAAGGTATCCCTGAAACAATTCCACTTCTTTTAAGCATCCTCCACTAAAATTCAAAATGAAAACTATATTTTTATTTCATATATTTGGCAATAGGTGTTTCATTTAGAGCTTTATGTACTGTGCATAATATTGTTATTAACATGGAAGGACTACGTGAGCCTACTTAAGTGCAGTGATTCAGAACAACTTATAATATACTTAATAATAGTGAGAGTTTTTTAAATGTTGCTAATAATACACACACTCATCTGATACAGTCATTAGAGACAGCTTTATGAGTTTCTTTGAGAATATGTGGGTTCACAATCAAATTAAAATCAAAATATCTAACTTGCCCTTCTCTTCACTTCTTAATTTCTTCTTTGAATTTTTTTAACCGACTTCGCTTCACAACTTTCATTAACTTTTATCAACTTTTTTACGACCATTTGCCTAAAGCTACTAGTGACAAAAATCAAACGGATGCATTCACTCAAGATTTGGACTCGCGAATTCTCATCGAATAGCTTGTTTGCAGCACTTAGCATAAACATATCTATGAAAACAATGCATTTGATTTGGCAGTGAGAGGTAGCAACTGGTAGCAATTGGCAGCACCGCTCGCGACAGCGCTTAGAGTAATAATTATGACATTATAATTGGTCTAAAAAATTGTTTTTTTATTACTGCTTTGAACTAATAAATATTAGTTCGCAAAAAAAGAAATTTTATGAACACCATACTATTACTCCATATCTGATAACTACTAGTCTATTAGTATTAGACTAAGTTTTATGCAATAGACTCCTGATCTTAATGTCCCGAAACAAGTGGACATGCAGATTGCGGCTGATCTTCAAGTGTGAAGTCAATGCTAATAAAATGTAGAAGCTAGCGCTGTGCCAGTGTTTCCAGATCTTTCTGACCAAAATTACCTCGAGCCCACCAAGGATGCGTGGATGGATAGGGGTACACGCTAGCCTTCCAGCATGCCGCTCCGCCACATGCTTCCTCCGTTGTGTCTCTGGGTTAGCTCAGCCTAGAACATGAGGCTAAATTGAGTCCTCGTTCCGGCCTGCATGGCCATGAGCTAGTCCAGAGCACACTTACCACCTAAATCTAAAATCTCCATAAGCAACAAAGCACATACTCGGTAAATGATCGCCGGATAGAGAAATGTACGCCTGCGAACTTAATTTCTACATTGTTAAAAGCTACTTGAATGTTACATGAAACTAATTAAGATAAATTTTTACCGTTCTACCATATCAAGAAAATTTGTGTTCTGTACAGAGGGTCTAGCTAGATAACCACAACAAATGTGCATGCAAAAGAAAATCGCATTACACCTATGTCATTATACAGCCCTTGGGTATAGATTATTAAATATATAGGTAATCGACGTCAACCTTCATTTGACATTGTAATCCTTCTCAGATATTTGTCGCAAATTTACTTTTATTTATAAATTCACGAAAATTTTTCTTTATTACCCATGCAACCCTAGCAGTTTAATCGTTATCAATTTGTCGTAGCATATATAAAGTAAACAGTCCACAAATTTCACAAAACCAGGATTAAAATCTCATGTTTAAAAACTACTTTATGATATTCAATCCCAAGGCAACGTACGAGAATCATCTATCAGCAAAGGTTAAATTGTAGCAGCAATATTTCACAGAATTTTTCATACAAATCAGCAACAATAGCATGCTGGGATATAAAAATACGCAACTAAATCAAATTCAATTGACTCCTATTTGAAAGTCTATGTTCTCAAGTTGTAAATTTAAGTTAATAATTTTCCAACTTGAGTTGATTTCATAAGCAGAAAGTGCAAGTATTTACTTTTCGCTTTAACCCAATGAGATGCAACACATCTGCGACATGATATTTAGCAATCGTCAAAATTTTCAATATATGCCCGATTATCAAATTTACGGACGCGGACATTTGTAATAAATTCATTTACGAAAACATATATATATATATTCTTAAATAGTTATTATTGCATGAAACGTTCTAAGTCGGAGTAATAATAATTACTAAAATATAAAGAATAAAACTTACGTTGCGGACCATACCCTTTTAACCAAAGCAAATTCTATAATATAAGCAAAGTACTTTATTTCTTGTTGATAAATAATTATGTAAAGCAACAAAAAAAACAAGGAATTTGGTACTTTTTTCATTCGGACGGGATACGACGATGGGACGGTTGGGATAGAATATATGCATTTGAAAATAAATCGTTATTCTAAACCTGCAATAGATAATGGGCCATGTACAAAATGACATGAAATTTTCAACACTGATGCAATTTTACGCTGACCCTGACACTAATTAATTTTTGTTTATTGTTTGGTGACTTTGTTTGCTTTCAATGTTTTATTCGTAAAAGCTGCACAGATCGCGACCTGCATATATTTCGCGAACCTAAAATCGTGTTTTATTTTTGATTCCGTAATATATTTGACAAAACTTTAAATCAGCCAAACATGTATGCAGTAGGTACTTTTTTCTTTTTCAACACTAAGCACCATTGTTTTAATGTAAATTTTATGAAGTATTCTTTGTTGCAAATTATAAACGGAACTAATGGTGTCGTATCGCATCTCATTGTGTTTTGTCCAATATGTTCGTCCAGCACTTAAAGAAATTGATTTTTTTCTCACAGAAATCAAAACGTTATAGTGTCTAGAGTCTAGTTGGGTGCCAACTGTAAAAACGAAACATAATTATTATTAACAAAGATCTGGAGGAAATTCGAACCGCACACGGTCGAAAAGTCGGTACACAATCGAGGTACAAATTCTCAAAGAAATATTTTCGTTGTCATTCATTGCACCGGAGTAGTAGACTAAATGTCAGTAAAGAAAAGCAAATATAATTATTGTTTTTAAATTTTAAACGCGTTTTTCTCAAAACAACATTTTTCTGCATGGGACTGAACAATTTTCTTTCTCCATGATAACTTGAATAATTTTCAACATTTCGACTGCACCATGCACTGAAATGAAATAAATATGGAGTGAGCGTTGTCACCTCAAGAATGGCACATTGTTTACCTAAAACTTACTTGCGTAAAATATTCGCAATATGTTAGAAGCGAAGATGAAAAAATTACCACAAAGATACGACACTGTAATAATGACTACCAAAGTAACAAGGATGGATAATGCTATCACTACCTCTATAGTAAAATATCCAGTAGTGGTTTTAGCATTTGCTTTTGAGACGCACCAACACATCAGCATCAAGGAGCAGGTCTCATGTACAATAAGTAATCATTCAGCCGGCTGAACATATTTAATATGTTCACGTCGGGGTGACCCACTTGTGGGTCACACTTGACTGTTCCGTGGGCCGGCGTTTAACGTTAAAATTTTCAAGATGACAACAGGCCACTCCGGATGATACAAATTTATATGAAAAATGTTCAGTACATGGGAAAGCTCTAAATTGTACAGACTTTCCATTCGGAAAGAGTATATCGTATGTTGCGAACAAGCTTTTTAACACACGCCACGCAATATCGCGAATTTTTCCGAAGGAATCTTGGACTGGATTACTCCGTGGTGTTCTTTCTATAACTCTCTTTTGTCTGATTGTCAGCTTTAAAAAGTTGTGGAGTTTTGCAACTTAGTTCCCTTTTTTTTATATAATCCTCTCGCAGCATGTGGTCTTGCATCATCATGTTGAAGGGTAACACCCTACTGTTAATGAAAGCAGGATATTTTTCTGTAATAATCACTTTCAATCGATCGAGTTGACCGCAATAACCGTTCGCAGTCCACAACATTACGCATTTCAAATAGAACCACACAATGGATATTCCATCAAACAAAAAGAAGGAGTTTGCTTCCATGAATATTGGCTTTTGCAGTTATTCTTAGTGGTTCTCCAGTAGGAGGCCATTGTTTTTTTCTCACTGGGTTATCATCATTTCTCATCTGCTGTCATGTGGCGATCAAAAATCTGTTATTTTTTATTCTCATCAATGAAAACGTTAAAACTCCGCAGTGGATTTCAAGTAGTCCTGAACTGTTGACCATTCTTTCTGAAATATCCTCAATTCATTGGCGAGAATTTTCTTTCACAATAGCCCGCTAAGTGTCTTCATTAAATTAAATTGAACGGCCAATTCTTGAGGCATCTTCAAGGTCAAAATTACCTCTAAGAAATCTGTTGAACCATGGTTGGCGCTTGCGATTGTCCAAACAAATTTGATAAATTGCATTAATATTAGCAGTTATCGTAGTTGCGTTATGACCGCTATTGAACTGAAATAGCTAACAATGCTACAGTTTACCCTTATTCATTTCGCGAATGATATTTAACACTCTTTAAAGAATCTCAGCTGAAAGTGCAAAATGTGTACACTTGAGTAATCAAAATTGAAATAAGCTGAATGTAACAGCCACTCTAAAAAACAAATGAAAACGGGTACGGGTACCCCTAAAACATAGATAAGCCTATTAAATATTTATTATTAAATATTTATTTGAATAGACGAATATCATAACTTACCTTTCTAAAACCAAACTAATTAGCGGCTAATTATAGTTAATGGAAATTTAAATCGGTTCCTTAAGTACTCTTGCTAGAAAGATCAATGCGCAGATAATTATTGATGCTTAAAGCAATTCAAAATAGCCTTAAAAGGATGAACTTTTCCATGATTTCTAGAATAACAGCATTGTTCAGGTGTTAAGCATGCCATGAATTACGTGCAAAACCTGAAGTAGCATCAACTTCTTGATCACAAGATAGTAAAGAACTAAAAGCTGCTATGATTTCAAAGCCTAAGTCACAGACTAAAGTGCTGTTGCAGTCCGCTGGAACCTAATATCGTATTCAGAAGATAAAAAACGATGGAACACTACACAATTTCGATATTATTGAAATACTGCTCATTTTGAATAAATGCTGAGATACGATTAATAAATTCGCTTAGGTGCCTTTTCGGAAGGCACCACATGGTTACCTTACTGCGAAAAACCTATATTGTTTTCACTAAAAAGTATATGAACCGGTCATAATTAGTACTTTTTAATGAATTACTACATTTTAATTTCAACAGCCATTGCTCAAATTAGAACTGAAATAAAAAATCGCTACACCGTTGCAATTTTATTTAATGTACTCGATGCGGCTGGAGAGACAGCCTGTACATTTTGCAGCAGAAAAATATTATATATTAGCAGTGCAATCTTATATTAGCTTTCAACCAATATTTGATCCATTTTAGTTATTTGGCTTTGAATTTTCGCATTTAGACTACTTTCGATGGCAAAACTTGTCTCAGCGCCTTTCCGTGTGTATTAAGTACGTTGCATATTACGCAATATTTAAAAGAAACTCTTGTTTTCACAATTTCTTCTTCACGCTTCTGAACAGCTTCTAATTAGGAGATATTTTTCAAAAATTCTGGCAAACCCACCACGGCATGTACCTCACATACATTACTTGCAGAATCACAGTTTTTGGGAATTCGAAATCTTTGCCTAAATAACACCATTCATTTTATAATTTGTTTAATATACTTTTACCTTAGCATTTTGCAGCAGAAAAATATTTTCCCTATTTTTATAAATCCTCGCTACAATTTTGACAGCCACTCCTAGACATTAACAAGGAACAATCCGCAAATGAAACGCAGCTAGGACAAAGGGTAATGAAACAAATTCTCGGGCACATTTTAAGAGAAATTCCAATATTCCATGTGGAAAGAGAAAAGGCATCGCGATGCAATATTAATAAGTTCATACATCCTCAATTCACCACAGCATACACTAACACCACTTACCATTTATAATTTTTCGTCTCTCACCGCACCGAAGAATGAAGAAAAATCTTTCTTCTCAGCTTTAAAAATAGTTTTTCTGCCACATTTAATGCTCGGCCAAATAACTCCAGGTCACGCAATTATCACACAGATTTTTCACGTTCACACAATACCCGAAAGCTCCGATTTAGATCTGCTAAATTCTACTTTAACTTCCTCTACGAATCTAGCAAATGATTAGCGGCAGACATTGAACTGTCACAAGAACAGGGTCCCACTCTGTGGATATGAAATCCATTTGCACTTTGCTATTTTACACTAAATCTGATTGGATATTACAGTTCACAAACAAAACGTGTCTCTAACGAGGTCCTCCGTGTTGTTTAAATCCTTATTTTTGGTAAATTTTCCAATCACAGCGTAGAAGCGGCGACTTTCAACACTTTCATTCACGGGAAAAAAGAGCAACTCTCCAAATATTGCCATGTTTTACGTTTGTGTGCGAGTTTTTCAGTTTTGGAGATATTTTACTCGTTACGCTCAAAATATGCCACCAGAGTCAAGTTAGATTAGTTTCTATGAAATCGATAATTTATTATGATAATTTATTTAAATTATTGCAAATGAAATAAACTGTTTAAATGACAAATAAATATTTTCGAACTAGTGCATGACAAATGAACTGTATTAAGTATCGTTTGAATGTCTCTTCCTGTTCCTGTGCCAAGCGTACGTACACAAATTCTTCAAATGTCGACAGGAATTATGCAGGGCTTCCTTTTACTAAGATTTATGAACACACATTTTAAAATTAAAATAAATATATAATTTGAATTTTAATCGATTCTAAAAGTTTCCAATTACCCCCGTTTATAAAAATCTTGTACTTATGTAATAACATAAAAAATGTAGTTTAAAAAAGTGTTGCCATAGTATATGAAAAACTACTTTCATGTTTACGAAAAAATCACATTTTAATCAGTTATTTTCCAGTTAAACGAAAAAGCGTTTAATTCACCGAATGGAAGTTTGAGACGTTTTTGATTTTTAGGAAATCCTATTCAATCATTTTTCTTGTAAAAAGCGGAGTTTACCATAGCACTATGCGTTGATTCAAGGGGGAGAGTTTTGTTTTTAGGAAGAGCATCCTTCGAATTAGATCAGTCGCGTGTTTTTTCGCGCTATATAAAGTGCGATCTCGTCAGAAAAGTGTGGTAATGGATAATTTCAGGTAAATCGTACGTTGCGAATAGTAGGGGACCAAATACAAAACCTTGGGGAATGCCATAGCGTAATTGAAGACGTAAGACCATCTAATTTTACTTGTTGAACCCGCTCTGATAGATAGCTTTATGCGGATTCAATAGCCACGGGGAACATCGGTCATCAAAGCCAATTTGATACTCAAAGCAGGAAAATTCTCTAAAAATTCATCAAATATTTTATCGAGTAACTTTTCTACTGAAGTGTATTATTTAAAAATTGAGGGGTTTGTAACTTAAACGACCCATTCCAGTTTTTTCCGATTTTGAGACGTTCTGAATTCATTACGAAGAGAAAATCCTGACTCTGGACTTTGTTGAAAACAGACTAAATAAAACACAGATCATGAATGAAGACAAGGTTCACTGATGGTCTTTGAAAACAAGATTCGAAAGCTTTTCTTAAGATTTTTCAGAGAATATAAAATTAGTGACCGCGCCTAAATCTCAGTTGAAGCAGTACTTCATCTTTTTTTTTACGTTACTAAGTTTTAACGCCGCTGAGCGTTATATCCCCATGTGCCACACATCGCACATCGATATTTACGCCACTCTTTATATTATTTTCTAATGAGGGATTTTTTTACATCAGCTACAAATGGCTAAAACCATCAAGGTAGGTAGTATTTTGCACCTGAGAGTGGATAACGTTGAGGCTTATATTCATGAGATTCCGGGATTGACCAATGGTTGAGATTTTTGTACTGACAACACACCGATCATTAGAAACCACTAAGTGTTGCAACAACTGTCTGATTCAATATCCATGTTAATCAGTAGGTCCAACATGATAATGTTGATCATCATCACTGGTTTCATTTAACTCTTTAGAGGTTGCGATTTCGGGTACTGCCAATCACGTATTGGCAATGTTGAGAAGTCTCCGTGATCGAACTTTCTTGACCAGAATCTCCCACGCTTCCTGGAACTCTCAGAGTGTCTCTCCAAAACCACTTTTGAGAAACTGGTCGTATTTTCTATTAACAAATAGTTTTTGTTCAATCGAATCATGTCTGTTGTTGGGAGACGTGCTCGCTCTGTGCTCCCTAGCTTTCGAGCTAATATATGTGTTGCGAGAGCGGAGGATTTTGCAATAACTTCTGAGGCTACCTCTATAATATTTGTGAGACAGGGGTAATTGCGCTTGATATCTCGAAGGCCTTCGACAGGGTCTATCACTCTGCTCTTTTAGTCAAATTTCCAGCATTTGGTCTGGATTCATTCCTTCTCATTTTCATTAGGAGTTTCGTTTCTGATTGTTCCATCTGTGTTACTTGGGGACGGTATTCCCTCCAACTGTTATATCAATGCCGGTGTACCGCAAGGCTCTGTATTGTCTCCGAATCTTTTGTTGCTTTTCGTTAATGTCCTCTTATCTCTCATTTCCAGTCCAGTTCGAAGCTTTGTTGATGGCAGCACCATCGACTTTGCGTACTCATTTGAATCAGTCGTCGATTACACGTGGTAATGGTACTCATAATAATCGAACACTATTGCAAAGAATGTGATGAAGTGCCTGGACTTTCTTTAGCGATGTAAGAAATATTTCACACTTTTTGGCCTAGTGCTCATTTACAAGTCTCACATCAGACAATTTAGCAGAACAGTGAAATTTCATGAATCCTTCTTGACCATAACTATATGACTATGCAACAGGCTACCATCTTCTGTTTGCCCCCAGGATTGTAGGCCGCCCGCAGCTATTCAAGCTAAAAATGCACCGACACTTTCCCTTCTGCCCTCTTCCTACTTTTCTGTCCGCTCAGGCTGTACTATGGCATTACAGAATATCCCCTGAGATTTGGTTACACCTATGAAGGAAAAATTCTGATATTCAGTCATTGGGGAAATTTTAGTTTAGAAGCTGAAGCGTAGTTGCAAGGTTGCGTATTTGCCCCAAGTCTAATTTTGCGTACTCATTCAGACCACTAAGAACAGATGTGATCTTGAAGTTTCTACACCAAACTAAGCTTGAGAATCGCCAGGAATAGCGGTCAGTGAATAATTAGTGATGTAAAAACACTGGTTTTTTAAAAGAATTTTTATTTCTACAAAAGTAACGAATAAAATTTACAACAAAATGAAAGCGTTCAATAAATAAATAGGAAAGCGAATGAATTGATGACCCAGAAAACGATGAGACCTCTGCCTACGCTTATCACGACTTTTTATGTTACTAGAGCAACAACTAAAATACTCGCTAATTTAAGGAAATACTTGTATAATTCAGACTTAGTTATTTACAATGCATTTACAGGGAAATACGCTTAATACTAAAATTACTTCGGTAGAGGACCAAATTAACTTGTAAATATTATTTCAGCAATGAAGTTCGTTTTGCTCCATACAAGATTTGCAGATAAAAATGGACTGAATGCAAAAAGGAATGGAATTATGTTGTAAAAGAGGCCGGGAATAGTTGTAAGTGATCAATTTAATCGACTGCCGAAACTAAGATCTTCATAAAGTCTTTGGAACAAAATCGTCTGTCCTTGCGAATTTCAGAATCACTTTTTCAGAACCTTTGACTCAAGTTCATTTTTCTTCGTTTTATCTTTTTCGTTTGCGCTCAAAACAAAAATCGGCGAACCATAGTCGACGTACTTGTCATCATTTGCTATAATTTTATTTTCGTGATAAGTGTTAATGACTTTTTTCTTACCCCGTTTTAGCATAATAAAAACGACGAATATGCTAACAAGGAAAGCTGAACCAGTTGCTAAAATAAATACAACCGTTTGAAGTGTACTCTCTGCGGAAGATGTTGCCTCAGCCACAGGAAGCTGAAGACTTCTATGGACGAATCTTGAAAGTGTAATATCTGGCCTTAAACTCCCACTCCCCAGGAGGAAATTACTTTGTTTTACCATTTCTTCTATTGCAAATGCGGTGTCTATTTTGGATTCATCATGCAGTTCAAACCTGACAATAACATTACCTTCCAGCCCCTCTTGGACACGCAAATTTTCCACTGTGCTCCCCAGCAAATGATTGAGCTCCACTTTTAGAATATCGTAGAGATTGATTAGAGGCTTCTCTGATTCACGTTTTAAATGTAACTCCACAGACACCGAATCGATGGGTGTGTAGACACATTTTTTTGATCCTTTTGAAAATGTATCTGTGGAGGGGAGTTGATTGCCGGCAGCATCTACACACCAACATTGGTCACCATTACACTGGGTTGGTAGAAATGCTCCGTTTTCATCACACGCAACCGGAAAAGAAGCTGTGTTTTTCAGGGCTCGACACCTTGTCGTGGTTTTGATTAGTTTTTTGGTGCTTTCGATGGCTGGTTTGGAGTTAGTTATCGTGCTAGCTATTTTTAGTACTCGTTCTGTATTATCCGTCTCTTCTGGGAGAGGATCATCTGTGTATCCCAAATCGTCATCAACAACATTATTGTCAATCTCGACAAGAATAGTCATTTGCCTTATCAGCTCCTCCATCAGAGGATTGGCGACCTCGCCGCCGTCTTCATTTATTCTCCCCCTTGCTTGTCGATGGTTGCAAATAGGTTCCAGGTTGCGAGTCAAGGTTCCCTTTAACGGAGCGCCTTTCTTATCTGCACACCAGCAAACACCATATTGGTCTTTATCCTCAGGGTTTGACTGAGAAAAACCACGACCAAGTTCCATGCTGGTACTAATTACAGGTATTTGGTTGCCTAAGCATTGGACAGGGCTCCAATGGCCTGTGATCGGGTCACACCGCGGTTGAAACCATATTCCTGATTGCCCTGAATGCTTTGCAGCCAAACTGTTCTTCAATTTCAGTCGCTCGCACTGCGTTAAAACTACAATTGCATTAAATGAGTAGAAATCTTGGTATAGTGCAGAATTTATTACCTGGACACACCGAATTACAAGCAGATTCACTATGGAAAAGGTTTTTGCTCTGGCATGTGGTACTTTCATCTGCTCCAACCACAACAGGAGTGCATTTGTTTAGTTTTGGACTAAATCGCCATTTGGTGGTGTTCACCATATTAGCACTATTTGCAAGACAGTTGGACTCCAAGGACTCGAAACACACATCTCCTAGAAGTAGAAGTAGGTTATTGCTTCAGGGAAACATTAGTTAAGCAAATATACTTACGGGTCTTAGCACAACAGACTCCACGATGCGTTACTGGATTCAATTGGCAAGTGTGAGTAGTCGGACATGCTTCATTTTCGTTTTGAGGCCCACAGATTATATCAATGCCGCCCTGCTTTAGTGGACTTCCTTCCGGACAAACAGATTCTCGTTTAGGGACGCATATTGGCATTTTAGGACAAGGAAAATCAATGCATTCAACAGAAATTAGTTGACATTCCTCATCTCTAAGACATGATATTTCATCGCATAAATTACGGCACTCACAAGTCCTACATCCCTTTTCATCGACCTTGTAGCCATTCTCACAAGGAACGCATTTCTTTTGGGGACATTTCATTTCAGAGTTTGCTTTGCACACAGGATTCTTGTTTTTGGATCTTGTTCCACTAATTTCTTGACCCTGCTCGTCAACACACCAGCAATTGTTATCGGGTCCACACTGAATTTCTTTCCACTTGCCAGTCAGTTCGTCACATTGTGCAATATACATCTTTCTGGCTGGGACGCCTAGTTCTGAGGCCTGATGCATTTGAATAGTTTGCAGATGTTGACAAGCTGTTTTCAGTTGAGGCTCTACACACTGGGTTCCGCATCCATTTGAACAGCACCGTTTGTTTCCTTCACAATGGGCATCAGTACGACATTCATAGTCGCAAGTATTGGACTCAGAATTCTCAGAACCTGGAGGAACTAAGAACGGACATTGTCCAGCTTTTCGCGGAAGGCATGCCGGTACTGGTGGACAATATTCATCATCACAGGAAACCTCTACTGTTCTACATTCTTGCCCTTCCCCACAAGTAACGCCATCACAAGGATCACGACAATGACAGGCTGGACATTTGGTGTCTGGATCAAGGATAAAGCCATAGTCACATCCCATTCGGCAGGTTATATCAAGGCAATCAATAGAATCCCTTAGTCTAAAAAAAAGTGATTTTAATTTTAGGAATCAGTTAAGAGTGCTGAGAATAAAAGGGATTAGGAAAATATTAGCTGTACTTGAAATAATTTTTTTGAAGTAAACTGCGGAAGTTGGCCCTATGGATTCTGGAGTCCCGCTTTATTGCCGATATATGGCATCAATGAAACGGACAGAAACAAAGAAATCAGTAGCTCTGAAAAGGTCGAAGAGAGTATCGCAGCGACAATGGATGAACTGAAACGACTTCATCTGGACTACGAGTCTGACTGACAAAGGTCAGCCGCACCCACGGATGAAGGACATGTACGGATGGAGCAGACTGAACGATCTGGACTGGATTGGAAAGAAGAGCGAAGACTGCTTAGGGGGCTGGAGTAAAACAGAAAGCGGAACCAACGCAGACAAAAATTGAAGTCTGGTCAGGCTGTCGAAGATAGTGGAAGATAGATCAAGAGGATGGGCAGTTTACCTTGGGGCCAGAGGTGACAGCGCCAAGGGGTCTAGTAAAGGATGCGTAAGCGAAGCCTAGGAGAGAAAACGTAAGCAGTTTTAAAGTAGGTAGGAAGCTGCGAAGGCGAAGAGGGCAGGTAATGGCCACGTGATGAACAACAGGCGATCTAGCTACACGGGTATAGCTTGTGGATACCTCGTCGGGTATCGGAAAGAGCAACTGGAACCCTTTAAGTTCCATAAAGTTCTGATGAAAGAGCAACTGGAACCCTTTATATCAAAACAGAGGAGAGGACAAGGACCAACTTGTGTTGTGGTGAGGAATGGGGTGCAGGTGATTCTGCTGCCGTACCTGTGCACCGTGGTGAGGGGTGTGGAGTGCGGGAAGCGGCAATTTCGTGGCTGTTTCTGCGTACTTACCTTGTGATTCCCTAGAACCACCCCCGCAAGTATACTTGTCCACTATGGAGAGAGCTGGTGCCAGGGACTGTACATTGGATACGATACTAACTCGCACAAAACAGTGTTGGGCAGCACCAATAGTACCTAATTCCAGGGGAGAGATGTTACTCGAATTTGTGATTAGAAGAAACCTGCATATTGTGAACAGGGGAACAGAGCCAACTTTCGCCGATGGCAGACGGGACGAGGTGATTGATGTGACTCTATGCAATAACTCGATGGTGGAAAAACTGGCAGATAGGGAGGTGATGGATCTGGCAAGGTCTTTTGATCACAGAGTCACCAAATTTTTGGTGGAATATGGGTTCAGAAGAAGATAGGAGAGGAGAAGGCAAAGTACATACAGTTGTTGTTGAGGAATCTAAAGGAAAAGGTGAGGAAGGCATCTAAGATCATAAGAAGTTCGGAACTAGTGAGCCTAAAAAAAGGGGTGCGAAGAGCCTTTAAGAACGCCATGGGGCATGATAAACCAATTTCTTCTCGAATACCGACATAGGACGAGAAAAATGGCATTTGTGGAATGTCTCTACACTTGAAGATATGAGCATTCAAGTTATTGGCTATGCGGGTGACGTAGACCTTACGCTTTTTGGATCTAAGATCAACGTTTCTAAGGAAGCCAAGAAAGAGGTCTGCTTCGAATATCCTCAAACGTTTCTAACTACTATAAATCTATGAAAGGTCATTTTGTAGACTTCTTAACTTGAACTTTCTAACCTGGTTGCTATGAGTTATAGAGCATTGTACATACAAAATTATATAGGAGTAATTAGAACTACTTTGTTTTGGAATTTGGAAAATTTGAAACTACAAATTATTAAAAGGAGCTCATATTTTTGCATGTAACGATTTATGTCTTCTTTCGTTTAAAACTTACCTACTGCAATCATCTTCCGTTACATTAAATCCCCGGGATTCCGGAATTTCCGTCCCAAAACCATCAACACACCAACACTCTACAACTTCCATTTCAATTAATTCTCCTTCAGAGATGCTGGTTTTGCTAGCGGGAGCAACTTTTTTGACACTGGTTTCAAACAGTTCTGTGAGGCCTTGGTGGGTGTTCGCATTAGAGTCTATTACCTTAGCACTTCTGCCCATTACAGGTGCAGCCACTTTTATATTAAGGGCACTTTCGTCCACCCGGTACAGTTTTAAGTTGTTTGTATCTCTTTTTGCTCTTGCGTTTTCCAGTAACATTTTCATTTGGCGGATCGTATTTTCCTCTAAAATTTGGCGTTGCTCATTTCGTGTGACTGTAATTTTTTTGGACGAACATTGACGCGATTCGTAACTACCATCTGAAGTACATTTTGGGGGAGAAATGGCTAGTTTCATACCTTTTTCGGTACCTTCCATACGCTCTGGGAAGTCTCGTAGGTATTCACACACTGAAAATAGTTTTTGAAAAAGTATTTTTAAAAAGATGGTAAGAAACGCTTACTTGTTTGTTGCCTGTCCTGCTGAACTTCCGTTTCCCCAGGCTGTTGTTCTGGGCAGCAAACACTTTTTGACTCCTTGTGTAATTTTGTACATTTGTAATTGGACGGGCAAGTTATCCGATTCGACATAGCTCTACCTTCTTTTGGATCTTCATCGAAAAAGGAAATTGGTTGGAAGCTGCGCGATTCTCTTTGCTCTAAAATTCAGAATATTTTACATAAACTTCACATTGATTTTGAACACCATACTACCATCGAAACAGTAGAAAACCTCCCCTGTTATATTGTCAGAAAGGGGTGCTCCTATGCTACAGGGATTTGAGTATGCTAAGTCTGGTTTACATACTGGCCATGAAGAACAAAGTGCTGACCCTGAGGAGCATAGAGGATCAGTAGCAACTTCACAGTGTGATCCTATTGAGCAGATGAATCCTTCACAAGGTTCTGCACACTCACATGTAGGGCAACCGTTGTGGTCACTTTTGAAACCATATTCACATACGGCAGCACATATGTTTGTGTCACATTGCTCCATGCCAAAACTTCGACCAAGTGAGCGCGCAACGGAATTTTCTACTCCATCACAGTTTACCGTGTTAGCGGGACCCATAGTTCCTTTGATTTTGTGACCGGTTTTTGGATCGACGCACCAACATACGAGGCCGTTTCTGGAGCATTGTTTTGCAGAAAACATTCCACCGGGTCCATTGCAGTCCGGAATATACCCACGACCCTCTCTTTCGCTAACAGCCAGAATCTCTGAAAGCGCTCTAGCCTGATGGCATGTTGTTACGTTAACAGGAGCTTGACAATTTAACTGGCATCCCTTGGTAAGGCAGCACTTCTCATTATTTTGGCATTCCAAATCGTGGGAGCAAGGTGTTCCGCAAATATACCCACCTTGTGATGAATATAGTACACTCTCAGGAGTAGGACATAAACCTGGCTTTTTATAATTCGGAGAATTTGGACAACACACACCATAATCATTCCCAGGCTCTACAAGACATTGATAAAGGGGAGGACAAGTTGGTTTCCCGGGATCTGTTCCACATAAAAATGGTCTTATACTGCCCTCAATAGATAGCGGAAGCCCTGCTGGACACCAATTATGCAAACTCCTGGCTTTCTTGCAAGTTGGAACCGGGGGACAAGGCTCAGCTTTACATTTTACTTCTTGTTGCTGACATAATTGTCCCCTTGGGCACTCTATGCCTTCACAGGGATCTCTGCATTTGCAAACAGAACAACCACTTCTTCTATCTCTAGCAAATCCTGAAGGACAAAACATACGGCAACTTGAATCAGGACAGTCCGAAGGTTGAGCACAGCTAACTCCGCTCCGGGTTTCATTTCGAGTGCCGGGTACTTCGACGCCATATTGATCGACACACCAACATTCGGAACCGGTTGATTCATTCATGCATTGCACAGGTTCAAATTCTCCCAATTTGGTACATCTTGGAATTCGAACTCTAGTTCCTGTGCTGGATAGAGCTTTTGCTCGACGCGATTCCGCCCTTCTGAGATGTTGGCATGCTGTGAGGGTATCTGGAATGGAAAAGATGATGTCAGATTAATTAGAAAATTTTTACTCAAAATACAGATTTTCCGTTGTCCACGATTATTTCCAGAAATGCCTGGCAAATCTTGTAACCATATGAAGCCGTAAAATTACCGCCAAAATTAACAAGCATGTTGAAACACTTTCTATTATTGTGTAGCGAGTTTTTTTCTTTATGACTAACGATTTCAATTCCGGTCTTCGTCATGAAGTCATGGCTTGCATATCCAACAACAGGTTTCCCTAACGTAAAGACAGATAGATAGATGCCAGCTTTATCGCCACAAATCAGATAAGATTTCTTGCATTCACGTTACAAAGGTAATTGGTAACCGCGCGAGCTTAAGATATTTACTACAATTAACGTGCCAGCCGTTAGCCTTTCAATAGGCAAAAGTGAAACTTTTTACGGCCTCGCATTATGAGACATGTTGTCTATCATGGGGTCAAGTTTTCAGCAAATCCGATTTGGCATGCAATAATCTACGGAATTTTAAATCTAATGTGAGTTTTATAAGTGTTGGGATGGAGGGGATGGAGAAAACTAGCCAAATTTCCAGTTTTAATAATAACAAAAGAAAGTACAATCGGTAGAAAAAACTGTCTTCAAATAAGTTGAATTCTAGTTTCCTAGCTTTGTGGACCTACAAGTTAGTGTATAGTTAGTTAATGAAATTAGCGGTACTTTCTGAAGACGGAGTGTGTTAGGGTAGATGGAGTATACCGTGGGTTGAGATGATCAACCAAACATGACTTAACTACAAGATAATTCTTCCTTAGCTCAGTTGGGTTTACTATGTTTACGGGTAGAGTTGGATCAAGGATTCTGTTCTGGATTGTTATATAAGAGGGTTAGATCAACGCGACAATACTGGTATTTTGATTGTTAGATAACATGATTTTCTAGTAACTCAAAATGAACATCTGTTTGTTGATAATGGGAAGTCAGTATTATTATCACCGATTATTGCGACCCCTGCACAATTGAGTCTCTCCATATTTTATGATTTTGAGTGTGCCTTTCGTAATTAATGATCTCTTCAATACAATTTTGGAAATTTTTTAGCTGCTCATTCTAGACAAATTCTCTCTTGGAATGGATTCATTCGTATTTATCTGAAAGATCCCAGTAAGTTCTTTTTCGCGGTTCTCGGTCAAGGGTTGCAGAGGCCACATTCGGGGTGCCTCAGGGTAGCCACCTTGGCCCGCTAATTTTTGTCCTCTCAATTGACGATATTACGCATATTTTAGAGCATTCTAAGGTGTTAATTTATCCTGACGACATGAAGATTTTTTCCTTCATCAATGATCTTAATGTCTGTGCTTCCCTTCAGGAAGATATGAACGCCTTTTATTCTTGGTGCGGACACAATAGCTTGAAACTTAACATAAATAAGTGTGAAGTCATGTCATTCCCTAGAAAGTGCGACTATATTACATACAGCTATACATTTTCTCCAAACATAATTCCTCGTGTTCATTCTAGTTAGTGATCTCGGTGTGAAGCTTGGTTCCAAGCTATGACTTCATTTCCCACATTAACTACATTGCTTCTAGGGGTAGTTCCATGCTGGGCTTCATTAAACCTTGGTGTAAGGAGTTTTCTGATCTTCAGGTATCCTTAACATTGTATGACTTATTCGTCCGAAGTGGTCGGAGCACGCTTCGCAGGTGTGGAATCCTTACTACGATGTCCACTGCGATCGCATTGAGTCTGTTCAGCGTAGATTTGCGCTTAGAGATGTCCCTTGGGACGACCCATTGATTCTCCCACCGTATCGCGAGTGGCTTAACCGTCTTGACATGACTTCCTTGGAAAGGCGTCGTATCGTTAAGTTGCTGACATTGTTTTTATCCACCAACTTTTGAACTCTAATATTGACTTTTCGGAGCTCCGTGAAAGGGTATAGTCGCAAACTGAGGGACGTCCCCCTTTTGCATAATAACTTGGACTAAGACAGACGAGGAAGTTCAATAATCGTTGACCGGCATTTAAAAAGCTCTCTCACGATGAAGTCATAACAGAAAACAGAGAAACTCCTGATGGAACGTGTCAATTCTGTTTGGAGGGTGACGGCACAGTAGAACATAATCTCTGTCAGTGCGAAATACTTCGTTAACGAAACAAAAATTTTCATATGGTGTTTATTTCCCCAATAATTTTTATATTATGGCACCCAAACATTGTGGGCTATATAAAAAATTTTGATCTTGATTGGGATGAACACTAGACCGAAAATCAAGAGTCCGCTTGTTTGATTTTAACTCCAACTCGTTATTCTTTTTTGTGCTAAAATTTAAAATTAATATCTAATAAATTTTTCAAAATTAACATCACTTGAATTTTACACGGTTAAGTCGAGCGAGAATATCTTTAAAATTTCACAGATATGATAAAAATTGCTTAAAATGCAATTAGTGAAAATACGTGAAAAATACAAAATAAAAGAATAAATGCAACAACAAAAAAATAGAATAAATTTAATTTAATATTCGCTAAACTGTGTGGAATATTATCTGAATATTAATAACTACCAAAAATATTTAAAGCGCTTTCATTTTCACGAACTCCACTTATCTGACCCAGATATCTATGCTGAAAATGATCAATAGAATTCGATCTCACTTCAATAGAGTTCTATTTACAGTGTTCGCTTGTATGTTTGATTTTAAGACCTCAATAAGACGAAACTATGCGGATACTACAAGCGTGGATAAAAGTATCCGGTTCATTCGATTAAGCGATGGAAGAAAGTGCACTTGAGGTCTCTTGGTTCTCTCTGGAAAATGAAAGTCATCGAGTTCGTTCACTTTAGTTCGAAAATCAATGGTTAGTGACACGAAAACCCCAATCAATCCAGTTCCATGATTGTGATGTTCGATTTGATGTTCGAGTCGAGGAGCAGGAAGGTACCTACGGTCATTTACACTAATAATTTATGAGAATTCGGGCAAGACTATGAATAGGTCATTATCATGGTAAAAGTGCATATCTAAAAAGAAAGCCAACTATAACAGTCCAGTCCAGTGTAAACATGCCTGACTCATCATCTGGCCAAGATCCGCTCAGAACCTCAAGACGATTTTAAAGGTGGGAAGTAACCTGAATGTAGAGCCCCATAATTAAGCTTGATGAATGGAAAATAGAAGAAGTTTCGCGGATGGTAAGAACATGTTAGGCTTTTGATCACGTAAGAAACTAGACCAGTCTTGGAAGTTAAATTGCCTGAAGCCGGTGCCTAGGTATAGTGCAACTCTTAGTTGGTGGATCCGCAGTGGCATGGTAGGTGAGGAAACAAACTGCAATGAAAAGGAAAAGAAAAAGCCGGCTTCTCGCTATGACCGACTGACACACTGCGCCTCGCATAACGGATCTGATATTTCCATTAAAGCAGATTCATGGGCTAGTATCGTACCGGTAGTAAAAAGACAAAAGGTGATCAGTTCACCTTTGAGGATTTTTAACTTTTTACATGTTTGCGGTGGAAAGTTATAAATTTCTGCTTTCCCAAATTTCAGTTTGAATAGTCTAAATTTGGAATTAGCCTAAAAAAAGACATTTATTGGTATTTCCACTGACTAATTACAAATTGCTTTTTATCGTGCTATTGAGATATTTTACTTCGATCCGTATAAGGTCCAGAAGCTAATAATAAATTCACCCACAGCAAAATTAAATTCAATATTATTAGAAAATAAATTTTTTCCATGTAAACCTAAGATAATCTTCGAGTTATTGTTATAATTTGATTTGCAAAAAAGATTTACAAAATTTATTCCTTGCATGAGTGAAAAATTAATAATTTTGCCTTAATATTTGAAAATTCTGCGGTAGAGAAATAAGTATAATTAAATATCACTCATTCCTACTTTGAGATACTTTTAAAAAGTCGATCACTATGGGTTTTTAGAATGATTTTCAAACTAAGGTATTTAATATTTGTTGCTTCTTTGCTCTTCTTTTGTTAGTACATTGAAAAAGTCTATAAAGAAGCGATGAGGAAAATTTATTCCGAGAGAAAAGGTGTATAGAAAGAATTATTTAAAGAAGTCTTTTTGTACTTAGGGCTGGATTGTGAGTACGTTAAAAACTGAGAATTTTATACCGTTTAGCTAAGGACATACTATTTTTGAAGTTTAATAAAGTCAGACTGAAGACATACGCAATCTATTGACTCAAATATTTTAAGATCATCCGCATAGAGTAGGCATTTTGAAAAGGAGAATACTTTAATTGTGTCATTTATGAAAATAAGGAAAAATAACAGGTCTAAATGGCTGCCCTGAGGTACACCTGAGAGAACAACATAAACAGAAGAGTATAGAGTTCCCCAATCTCTACACACTGAACACGATTTGTGAGATAAAAAGAAATCTAAATTAGGAGAAAAAAATAACCAAATTAGAACTTGTGGACCTCTCACTTAAAAATCCGTGTTGACCACTGCAAATAGTCTGTTTAACATGAAAATAGATCTCGTCTTTAACTAGGTATAGGCAAAGGTTTAGCAATATGTCTATGTCTATAATTTGTAATCAAGTGCTGAGGGCCAGCCTTGTACGTAGGTTAAATATATGAAAATTTCCATTAGTGCCGAAAGTACCTTGAAGTTAACGAGCAGTTAAATTTTTTTGTTAAAGCAGTAGTTAAGGAATGGCTGCAGTATTTACGCAAAATATTCGACACTAAATCGTGCCCGTGGAAAACGTCGTTATTTTAAATGCATTAGATTTTTTTGTACTTCAGTTTCATGCAATCTAAGTGGGTCTCTTAGATGTGGGCCAATAGATGTTTGAGGATTACCCATAATTATATAATTTAAATCGATGTTCGCATAGTAATCCGATGAGATAAGCAAATAATTCACCTGAAGGTTTTTTAGGTTCGAGTTTATATACAAAACCGATGATGGATCGCCTTTCCCGTACCTGGTATTATTGCACAACGTGTTATAATGAAGGTTTTAATGGGGGAGAATGTTGAAGTGACTGCCAAATTATGTCGACAGTTCGGTGAAGATACATTATCGAGGAGCCAGGTTGTTGAAATGGTTTTCTTCAGATTTAATCAATCGTTCAAGTCGGAATAGTTTTCAGATTTATTGGATGTTGTCCACATACCAGGGACTTTGTTTCCAGTTTTGCAAAACTGAAGGAATGAAGTACGAAGCTCCCACACACTTCAGTTTTTTGCTCCAGACTTAAACGATTCGGGTAAATTTTTAAGACTACCTAGAAATCCTTCATTCCAGATTTAACCGACAGATTTTGTCCACAAACTTCAGATTTACCCGATCGTTTTTGGAACAAAGGTCCCTGGTATGTGGCCAGCCAAAACTGTTCGCTACTTAATAAAACGAGGCCAAGAATGTAAAACACAAGCGCCGCATCCATATCAGTAACACCAAGATGAACACCAATCGAATTCGGGACCTTATTCAGGGCGATCGGTGGTTAAAAATTGACGAAATATGTTCCGAAGTGGGTACCAGAACAGTCATGGTAGTGCCCTGCGATTACTAGGTTCGTCAATAATGCTTTAGCGGCTTGAGAGCAATATAATCAAGTAGAAGGAGTTGTGCTCAAATAGCTTCAGAATCTTTTTATGAAAGCGACTTCAAAAAGGTGTCTATTCGCTGGACCAAATGTATCCAGATTACTGGAGAAGGGAGGAGGGAACAACAACGCCAAATTTTGGATTTTGACCGAATTTATGTTGCTGACCAGGTCATTCTTTCAAGATTAAGACTATTACAATGTTTTTAGGATATTGTTTAAGGTAAGGTCTCCGTCACATAATGTAAATTCCATACATTGGTGTTACTCAAAAAATAGATTCGCATTCGTACATACAACGGAATCGGAATGCAATCGGTTTAGGAAAATTTGGGTTCGTTGTTGTATGCTTGCTTTTTCTGACCCGGAATTGTCGGTAAAATACATCAGTAACCTTCCCAATTGCTGTTGTACTTTTACTGGCAACTAATCATGTCACTTCTGTGTATTTAGAGTACCGAAATTTTGTTGTTTGTATTTGTAAAATTAGACAATTTATATGAAGAAGAAGAAAATTAGAGAGCAGTCATAACTAAAACTTTGTGAGCACGCAGAGTGTCGAAATCAATTGAAAATTGTAATTGGCAGACCGAAACATGCAATCAAACTTGTGCACCTGAAACAGTATACATATATGTATATAGATTCTGTATATATAACTTATATAACTTCATTTGAAAAAATATTAAACCCTGCCACAATAATAAGAAAATTTCAAAAATAAATAGCCTGAGGTCATTGAACCCTCAGGTGGAACCGAAGTTAATAAATATACGAATTACTCCCAAAATTTATCTTACTGTCCCCTGGCCGTCGGAATCATGAGATACAATAGAAGTCGGCATTCATTATTTTCTTCAAATTGTGAAGGAAAGAAACGAGTTCGTTTGGATAATCAAAAATTTTACGCTTACCTTGTGATCTTTTTGCGGTAACTTCCAAGAATGCTTGAGTGCAAAGAAGGCCCAGAAAGAGTATTCTTACGTTTGTATACAAATGGTCATCATAACGGGCCATTTTTGTTATTCCAAAATATCATGTATGCGAGAATCTTCCAGCAAACATGTGCAAAAAATTACTGCCTTTCGGCTTCCACCAGATTTTTTGTACTCTGAAATTTATTACACGTATAATTTTCCCCGGAGGTTTGAATCTGAAAGAAGAATAATAAGAGAGAAATCAGTTTTCAAGTGAAATTTATGCATTTAGAGATAAATAATTTTTGTGTTCTTAAAGTAAATTTGAAATGTCTTACACAAAGAAGAAATAGCGAAAGTTTTCTCATACTGTTGTGCGCTATTATTTGATATAAGTAATATAACAAAACTTCAGATCTGGACGAAGTACTGGATTGGTAAATACAGTTAGCAAAATCTAGGTTAGTGGTAGTAATATCTACAAAATTTTAATTTTTTTCAACGTCTAGGATATCTTCTTTATCCTTCTATCTTTCTTTAGCCTTTGAAAATTATCAAGTTCTAAATCTTTATTCTCTGCATGATGTTTTTTGTTTTATAAAACTGAATAATGTAATTTTTTACCGTTTGCAGCTAAAAAACAATAAAATTCGCCTTGGAATAATTTTAAAGGCATATATATGTATGTATCTCGAAATAATATCTTAAGGACTTCAATTCAACTAAACACCAATCACTTGAAGAAAATTTATTGAAAATCTAAAATGGCTACGTTGAGCATTTCTTCCCTTGATGTGTAATATTTCACTCTTTCTTATTTAGTAATATACATTTATCAGGAGCTATCTTAATTTCAATTATCAAGGAATAAAAATAGGAGACTCCATTTCAAAGTATTATTCCTATAGTGGCGAGTACCTATTTTGGGGTATAATTTTACACTTTTTTGTAAGCTTATAACGTTCCACGTCAATTTATTATTTATTATTTAGCCTCTTATTTTCGAGAACGATTGCTTGAATCAATTTTCTAATTTGTCAGTCAAAATCCCCAACTAAGCTTACCTCTACTAACCTATCAATAAAATAAGCTCTGCTAAAATTTTTTTTAATATTTGCAAAATGCAAAAAAGTCGATAAAGGATTTTTCGAAAATGGGCTAAATTGGCCAGGTTGTCTTTGGGGTTCCGGATAACGAATTTGATATAAAACTTTTAAGAATTCAAAATGGCGGGTCAAATATGGCGGTCGTAAATGTAAATTTTTTTTTCAAAAGTTCTGCGATCGTCATGGCAATAAGCGTGTATATGTTTTTGAGGTCGCTGCTTTTGAATCTAGAGTCGAATTTTTGAAATTCGAAATGATGGATCCAATATGGTGGACAAGATTTTCTATAGGTCAACGCAATGTCGACGAAATGGTAAATATTAAAGTTTTTGAGGTTGCTGTTTACGAATCGGACATTGACTTTTACGAATTCAAAACGGCGGACACATTTTTGATAATTGTATGGAATTGTTATGAAAACATGTATAATATAGGTTCTTAGGGTCCCGGATTATGATAGTGAAGCCAGATTTTAGAAATTTAGTATGGCGGGTCCATTATATAACGGAAAATTTGCTTATGGAATATTTATAAAATGAGAAGCTTATAAATTTTTGGGATTGATCATTACGAACTTGATATTATCTTTTGTACAAATTCAAGATGATGATGATGATGAATCCAAATGATGAAAAATAGCACCGAGTTCAAATTTATAATACCCTCATGTTAATATTTTACAATTCTTACTCATAGCTATATATTTTGGTTTTATAAAGAATTATTTCAAGGTGACACGAAAACCTGATATATTAAAAAAAAAATAGAAATACCAAAGTCATGCATAATATTTATTCGCGTCGATTTCAAATATTTTTTAATAAAACCAAAGTATAATTATGAGTAGGTATTGTAAAATATTAACATGAAATTATTTGATTTTTTCTAGGGCGTTGAACTTGAGAATTTGCTTCTATTTTTTTAAAGGATTTGTTTCAAAAATATCTGCATAATATATAGAGTACACTAAAGGTAAA
>QYTT01082220.1:0-25064 GCA_006980735.1 Dasypogon diadema
ATTAAATAACGTCTATATCTGACCTTCTTAAGTAACTTAAAATATCCATTCCCAACGAGATAAATTTTTCGATGGTCACTGCACAAGATCCTTGAAACAAAATTGATTCAACCACTTACGGGTATCAAAACAAATCAGACCCACGGGCATCCGATTTTAAAGCAAGTTCCCTAATGGTAATCCCAACAACAAGCAGTCATGGTCCAATTCTAGACCAATAATTGGCACTTTGAGGTCAGCGGTAAAGCACATCTCCAAGTGGGTAGTAATTACTCCAACTTAGCGCATCAAGAGTGTGGCCACGTTCAGAATTGCATCCAAGATATCTTAGCTGCAGCAACAGCACTGCAGAGGAAATCTCTAAGGATCTCATGATTAATTATAGCTTTTCCAGTCCAGTGTAATTCTCTTGCAAGTGATTAATTGGAAGTTATCACAATCGTGAAACTTTTCAAAGAAAATAGCAGCAGGAAAACATTAAAACCAGTGCAGCTTATATAAATTGATGGAATGTGTCAGAATTTCCGAGCTTATTGAGAAATTCAGAATGAAGTTATTTGCAGCAAGTATCTTAGTAGTGTTTGCATTATCTTATGTTGCGGCGGCAAGCACGGACCGCCAGCACCATGAAATTTCCTCCGACTTTCGATACAAAGATTACTCAACCATCGACAGGAACTTCAACGCCTCCAGTTTGAACCCGCGCAGGCGAAAAACGAGTAATGAGCGCCATAATAAGACTGCAGAGCACTCGGCCCGATTGAGTGGCAATCAGAACCGGAACCCTAATAACTGGCAAACAACAAACTCCGTAGGTAATGGCCATGCCAGGACGGGCGCCATAACCACCAAGCCCGAATGGCCCGCGTCCAGATATAATAGTGGTCGAGGCTATACTTTTACGGCATCGAGTGGGAAAAGCCACATTCTAAAAGATGTTGAGGAATTCGAAGGATGGGAGGGAAAGGGTTCTAATCTAGAACCGACGACAACTTCAAGTCCGACTACGACTTTCATTACAACGAGGGGACGGAATCACCACAAGAATCACGACGGGTGAGTACAAAACATTATTCCTTCTTATTTTAATTTTTTATATCAGAAATTCACCTGAGCTCCTTTGAAATTTGCTGCACAGCACAACCATGGAAAGCAAATTCTTATCGCAATCGGCAAAGCATTCACCATGGTCCAGCTCGTGTAATTATTCCTCGAACTCTAGTCTTGAACATCTTCCACTCTGAAAATAGTAAAGTGCGATTTCTCCTGGGCAAATCCATTCAATTGACAAGTAATCGTTTCTAGGACTGAGTAATTGAAGCATTTTTCGCTATCTAATGCTGCTATCAACACGAATGGGATCGCTACTCATCGAAAACTCTGCACAATCGCTACGTGAGAGAAATTCGCGTTTGGGTTTCTTTCAAAAGATACTCTGTGTTTGTTGGACTCTTTGACATTTGAAAGTTTTTGTTGGTCGTAGAAAACATTTTCTGCTAAATTACAGAATTCAAATTGCTTTTTGCTTATGTCTATTTTGCATTTCTATACACTTAGCCTCTGAAAATAAAAGAGATGAAAGCGAAATGATCATTACGAGACTTGTGGGAATGTATCGTGAACTTTTCTTCAAAATTACTTTTACTAGAAATAGGAAACATCAGCCTGATGTATGAAAAAATCTCACCCTGCTTCACAGATGGATTGCACACCAACACTCCATGCTATTTTTTCCAAAACAAGATATTCATGAAAACCCGAGTTAACACAATAGAGGACTTATTAAAACTGAGCAAATTATAAAACTAATTATGCTAGTACCGACCATATTAATTCCCATACGTTTTTAATATGCTCTGCCTTCGAAAATTTCAATTAGATACTTTTAAAATTTTTTTCTAAATCAGCTTTTGAACTCCTAGTGATAACCTTGTGGAATAGAACCTCCGACAGACCTTATGCCATAATTAATTTTCGGCCACATTCAGTCTTGTCACTAACTCGGAAACTAACTCGTGTTGATCTTAATCAACACCCAAACTTATTCCAACTATCATTCGAGGGATATCGAAATAAACCGTAGTCTTCGAGTCCTTTTTTGTCCCTGTGCCAGGATTCGCCTTTGCTGGCTTGGATCGGAATGCTTCTACTCAAGTCCCTTACCTCAACATTTTCTGTTATTTTAACACATTCTCGTGCTCGCCAAGGCCGGGCAGTCGCATACAATGTGCTCTACTGACTTAACATCTTTCAGCCATAGTCTGCATGTATCATCCTCTGGGATCCCCATCCAAAGGTCAGAAAAACCAATTATCTAAGTGTTCCCCAATCCATGCTCCAAAGTTTTTCTTCTATTCGATCCACTTGACAGCTTAATTCCTTTCTTACCCTATTGGCAGTTTGCCTTATTCCCGCAACGGTTTTGGTATTCGTTTACAACCCATTTCACGATCAGGTCATTTTGCGAGACGCACCTATTGAGTTTTTGTACACAATCCATCGCTAGGAATGAATTCATTTCCATCCGATGTTTTGATCGGCATTCAACTACTGCTTGATTGCCAATCTTGAGCATAAGAATTCAAACGTGACATTCCACAGAGAAGGAGATAACATCCCTCACTGTGGACATTCTCTTAAGATCCTTTCCCTAACATTTACGCAACTAGTCTGAATGCTGATTGCCACCGATCTCACCACCACCAGGCTAATTACACTTCTTTTCAAGGCAATTTTCAGTTTCCTATATCTACTGAATTTTGTCAAAGACACCTTCGATCAAAGTGGCCAAAAAATGCATCCCGTATTCAGTTCCGTTGGTTTTCCAGCTAAATATGCATGCTGGTTACATTCAGGGGATATTTCCTCAGCTTGGTGCACTTCTTGTAGTCCATAAGCATCCTTTCTATTGTTTTCAACAGAAAGTATACCAGACTTACCGGCCTAAAGAATTCGTTTCTCTCCACTTTACAGGTAATAAATATTCTCCCAAGACATGGTGCAATGGCCGTTTACCCTACTGTATAAGACGGGGAATATCCCATCCAGCTCTGGAGATTTTAAAGGCACAAGACTACATATCGCCCTCTTCACTTCCTTCAAAAACACCATCCTTACACGGACATCCCGGTATAATCTTGCGGCCATCCGATTACGCATATTCCAAAATACCTCCATTAGAATTCTGTTAATCTCATTCAATGGCTCCGCTACTTTTCCTGTCTTATCTCGAACAAGTCTAACTTTGGAAATCGGATCTTTGGTAACTATCTTCTGTAGTCTACTGACTACAAATTCCTCCACGACTCCGTTTTCCATCGTCAAAGAATTCTTTTAAGCTGTGTCTTTTTCGTCTTAAACTCCTTCCACACCTGTGACTTCTCATAACAGCGTTAAAAGCTCTTCTCACCCCTTTATTCAGGCTCTGCAATTCCCCCATTCCACCAGAGAATGAGATGCTGATCATCTACATAACACATGTTCTGATACCAGCCCAGTTTCTACTTTCAGGTAATAAAGCGTCCCTGCTCTCCCCGGCAGTCCCCTAATCTTACCTTTATGAATCCAGTGTTGTTGCAGCAGAATTATATCCAACTTTTCCTCCACTAAGAAACGAAGCACAGTGATGAAAATTGACGTGGCAAATTTTTAAATGATGGTCCGGACCGAAGTTGGGCTGATCTCTTAGTACGTTTCCGCGCCGAATGTCCACCTCATCGCGAATGTCATGCACATCCTCCACATATATCACTTGGTTTGAGCTGGATATAGCAGTCAACGTGATGCTTACTAGCATAGTGTTGACCTATTAGGAGCTACCGACTTCACAATTTTTGCTCGTCTTGTTGATTTCATGTCTTGGCAATAAATGGCCTCCCCGACTCCATGGGGTCACTTTTCGTAGAGGGTGCATTTCTCGTCTTAGCAGATCAATGATCTAATTTACACAAATTCTTTACTTTGTACATTGCCATATTTTATGTATCTACTTTTGACCGGATCTTTTAGCGCCATGGAAGACCATGCTGGCAGCATATGTGTACCTACATTTCTGACTCGCTACTTCCGATTTCCCACGTAGCTTATCGCCTTAATAAGATCCCCAAGTTCACCCGTCACAACAAGGTATAGATACTTCTAAGGTGTTTGAAATGACTTGGTGAAATCTCTCCCCCTTAGTTTTCACTCACTGCTTCCGAATTTTCTCTAAAAATATCTAGATGTGAGCAGATAGTAAAATTTCGACATTCAGCATCCCATTCTTGCAAAATTATGTATTAAAGTACAGTTATTTACGGAGGTAGAAGAGGATCTATGTTTTTACGTACTTATAAACAGGCAATAAAAAAGAGAACAGTCGTAGAATTAGAATATGTGAATTGTGAGAAATTCGGTAAAAACCAGACCGAACTTTGCATATTGCTCAATTGTTGGTATTTATATCTCCTGATTGGAAATATCATAGAATCAAAGATTGGTGGGAACTTCTCCACTAATTTACATCTTAATGGACTTCACATTTCACATTACAATAAAGCCGAAGCATAGAGAAATCAGCACTTAGAGGTAGATGTTCAAAACAGTTAATAGCAGCGAGCTCCCTAAGATGGGAAAGGTCAAGGTACTGGAAATGGATTTCTAGTTGATTATTTCTCTATAGCTGACACAACACAACTCTGAGCTACATAGTAGGTAGTAGAGAAATGTGATCGTTCAAACCGCTAGTTCGAGATCGCAGAATACCACGAACTATAATGCCTGATTTTGACTCTCGCCTCGCAGCTCGCCTCACTAATTGTACGAGACATTTGAATCACAGCGGAATACGTGAGTGTAAGCAAGACAACTAGCGCTCGCTACGAACGACTCGTGTACAAAATTTCGCTACAGCAAGCACAGAGCACAGAGCCGAGCGCCAAGCCAATCGCGAGTTACTTAACAAGGCAAGGGGAAGCGAGCGTGCTGTTTACATTCTCGTGTTGGTGTTAGTTCTGATGAAAATTCGTGCGAGACCACGAGAGTGTACATCCGGCATAAGAACATTAGACATAAAAAACATATTATGTTGAATTTGAATCGTGTTAAGAAAAATTCAGAAGTTAGTACCCGAAAAATTATACTGAAGAACGGTATTGATCATAATGACTGTGTGTCGGACTTTAAGAATCTATCAACTTTATTCATGCCACCTGCAAAGCGTACAGGGACTAGATAAGAATAACATTCCACAGCTACAAGCTTTTTGTGATTGGCTGCTAAAATCATGTACCACACACCTCCTGCTTTGCTTTCTGCGCCTTTTGCAGAAGAAGCTGGCTTTACAAGACTTGGTGTCATCAATTTTCAGAATTGACATCTAAGGAAACGACAATTTCAATTATTAGAATATTAGGATAAAAATAATTTAATATTAGAGTAGCGGACTAGAACTACAGGTAAGTAACGAATAATTTTAGAATATACGTATATGTTTGAACTTTTTTTAGCTATAGAAGCCACTGGTGTGTAGTCACTTCCTTTTCTCATTTCGAGAAAAATTCTTATATGGAACCTATTCTCGTAATTAAAATCACTTCACTCCTTTTCTTTGCGATCATTGGATTACCATTAGGTATATTTATTCATACTTTCCCACGAATATGAAATCAATATTGAAGAAACCAGTCCGTCTAACCTATTCCAAAAACAGATGTTATTAGAAGAAAAACATTACGTTCTTCCTGCAGTACCCATCGATTAAGTTCGCTTGAAAACAAAAGACGTCGCGTACATTAGATAAAAATATCTGAAAAACTTTCGAAAATATTCTCATGTCATCCATCATCTCAGCGTGTGTTTTTTATATGTCGTCCCTTCTCTGGAAGAGGTTGGACTAAGAGTTTTGACAGCATAAAATTATCGATATATGCTTGATTAATTACTTGAACCCACAACTTAAGACTTAATAGTTCCGCCAAATCTCTCAAGTTATGTGACATCATTACCAGTTTTTTGGGATTATTTTTGATTGGCGTTTATCTCCGTGATGTGCTCTTGGGTGCAACTCTCCCATTTTAATGATTGCCCAGAAATAGCTTCTTCATGGATGCACATAATCATGTCACAAATCTTGCATTTTCTGCAAAGTCTGGTAGTTTTCAGTTAAGTTACATTATTCCTTTCCTCTGCCAAACTACTAAAAACAGTTGAAGCCATTCTCCGTATTAAATGTCTCGTGTATGGGTTGCAGTTCTGGGAATTTTCTATTTCTTTTGTGACGACTAAGTCCTTCTGATGAGCATTTATTTACCCTAAATTAGTAATTTTACACGATGCAAACTTGGAGAAAGAGATATATCCGGGATCCACAGATTTATTTTGCCAGTGATTTCTTTGGCATGACCCTGGATGCACGGAAGTTTTATTTACGATATACCTTAAACTTCGAAAATGGTTGGCCTTGAAAAATAACTTGGCCCGAAAAGACAAAACAGAAAACAGAAAAATGATAATAAGAAAGTTGAGCGGCTGGCTCATACCCGAAGAAAACAATAGATGGAAGTTTATTCCAAATCCAAGTTGCGCTTCTTTGAAAGGAAAAACAAGATTCCATGATCCGGCCATATCGTGTCTAGAAAGGGTGAGGGCAATAGCTGTATAGCTTGAATTTACAGGGCGTCAGACTAGAAATTTCACTGGGATAAACTCGTGCTTATTACACTAAAAAGGCGAAACGTTGTCCACATGGAGTTCCAAAGTATCGATACTTAATGTTGTCGATTCACCTCCATTAAGCCTGAAAGCTTACCTTTTAACTTTGAAGAAGGTCGAATTTAAAAATTCACGCCATCCTTCTAAACGATATAACAAGTACGCTTTAAGGAAACAGCCAACACTGTGTCTTAAATCCAATGAAAATAACACAATTTTTTCTGCTTCAGCTGAGTACTTTAGAAATATCGTCATTTAACAATCTAAACATGAAGTCTCGATTGATGACCTTAACTTTTGAGAATCATTTTGTCAATTCTAAACTATCACGATAAACACCCTCTGATTTTGGACCTGTGACCGAACAGTGAAAATTAATTTTAAAGTATTCTGGCGATCGGGATTCCCTTCAGTCGAAGAGTGACCCCAAAAAAGTACGTTTATGAAAGGGTTCCGTGATCAGTAAAACTGTAAATTGAATTGAAAGTGATAAAAAGAAGTTTACTAGTAAAAAGAAAAAGGTAGATACTCGTGGTTCAAAGGTTAATAGACATAACAAAAATCAATCAAAGCTTCCCAAAATGGCCACGCAAAGTGAAAAAATGATATCCGAAGTTTAAAAATGTTTTTGGTGAACATCGAAACATAAGCCAATATCATCACAAATTTAACACATACCAAACGTTCCCAAGCTACAGGTTTGGATCTAATTAGAGAAGAGCTAAGAATTGCTAAACTAGAAGGACAGCGAGGGGTGAAGGCCGAACTCACGACCATGAAAGCTCAGTTCTATGAGATGAGTGCAATTTGCTAGACCCATAGCAAATTTCTTTAAAAGAGTTACAGAGAGTACTAGGCTAGAGAGTTCTGACGGGCGCACGGATACAAGACTAGAACCAGACGAAAATTACCAAAATCCAGCAGTTTCGAGCGATTTGTATCTAGACCCCGAACATGACGCACTATGTCCTCAAACTTACTCCAGTTCTTCAACTTCTCGAATATCGGAAGAGTGCCGTGGAGTAAGTATGAAGTTCATTTTAATGCGATATTAAAGGCGAAAGGGTAGACACCTCAAGCAAAACAGTGTACCTCGCTGCTTATTTCCGAGAAACCGATTTCGCGTTTTTCGAAACCAGGGAACCACCGACGCAGGATAACTTCAAGAAGATTAACAAAGCCCTACGTAAAAGGTTTAGAACAAACCAGCAACAATCAATAGTAAAACTCTAGCTTTGATATTAACAAAAAATACTCGTAGAATATGCCAGTTTCTTGGCAATGTTTAGTGACAAAATAAGAACAAATGAATGCTAGTTAACGCTTTTACCTACAATGATTGGTAACCATGTATAATTACTGTATAATTACCAAATTTATCACATTTACAAATCGCAGCCGTATCTACTACATAGCAATCTGCTTTTTATTGCAAATATTGTTATGGAAAGGTTATATACGAGTATCTGATATTATTGGAATGTGTAACAAAGAACTATCACATGTTTTGCTATTTTTTACTCACTGTGATTAAGGGAGGTGTCTAGTCTAGAGCAGTTTATTTTAGGTGTTGTAGGCGTCCTCCATCTGCCTCATGCAATTTTTTTCAACAGCTCATAGCTCTCTTGCAGCGATATAACAAAACGTAGTTTTGTGCCTGATCTGTGAAAGCTCCATTTAAATGAGTTGTGCACTCTTTTAGAATTCGTCAAAAATACTTCAGAATTACATTCCACAAACTTGAAGTATTGAAATTAACCAATAGAAAACAAACTGATTTCCTGCTGAAAGTATTTCCCGTGTTCGTCACTGATGGCGGCATGCTAAAATCTACTGCGTAAAAAACCCCTAGTATCTTTTTTAGAACCTGGTTACACATTAGAATGTATGATCTTTGTCAAATTGCAACGTCCGTATTTATGAGGCAATGGCGATCATCTTTAACACGTATTTTTAGTTACTTTTGGCACATAATCACAAAAAGTTACGCGATTAGGCAGCGCGTAGATATAGTTTAAGTTTGTTACATTTGCCAGGCTTTCCATGAGTTACGTGAAAAAGACCGTACGCATAAACGTCCCACCAAACAATTCGACATTTAATGAAAAACTTTGAGGCAACCGGGCTTACTGCTAATCAAAAAAAAACACCTATACGTCAACAAACCGTACGGTTAAATGAAAACAACATTTCCAGGGCCTATGAATTCTTTTCTACCCACAGGTGTGTACACTACATCAGAATCTGTTCTTTCCGCATTTGTTTACAGGTTTCGGGTTTCGCTGTTGATCCTTGTCAGGCAACTATTTTTCATAGTAATCATCATCGGATTTACCGATTTGATATTTTTTCTGACCACAAAAAATTCAGCACTCCAGAACTAACACTCTTGAGATTTAACTGCACACAAAAGGAGTAATAGCAACACAGTTCTGTTGTGGTGTATACAATGGGACGCCGAAAAGAATTTAGCGAGTATAATTGTGTACGCGATAAACCATCCGTGCCAATTTTCCGTCTAATGCAAGAACAGGACTTTTCGTCAACCACAAATCCATCTCAACTTGAAGTTTCATCCGTACAAAATTATGTTTTTGAATTCAAAAATGAACGCAAAAACCATGGTTTGCAGCGTATGTTCACTAACAAGCGCTCGGCAACACACGCAAGTTAACCCTGCTTTTGGCAAAAAAAACCATCTCCAGCAACGAGGTCCGGTTTTAGATTAATGGTTTTGTAAACAAAGAAAGCTATCAAATTTATGTATTTTATACCAAAAAAGTTACTTATAAAAAAGCCTGGCAGGGTCATTTCTTATGACTAAAAAACCCACCCACCCCGGTCGTCGAGCGGTCTGAGTCTCACGTATACAAATTTTCTCCCCTGTTGGCGTGGATTCGAATCCCGCACAGGACATGGCGATTTATCTGGGTACAAGTAGTTAATTCTACTGACAAGAATTGTACTTGTGAAGCCACTGGAATGTTGCACAGTAATAATTTCATGCAAAAAATTGTGGCGATACCTAATACGTGATTATTCACGGTTCATCCGGAAATCCTACACAAATCACAATTAATATGTTCGACACCATCTTTCACTAGACCAATAGGTTGACTAAAATATAGCTGCACACCATCCTCGAATAAATAAATACTTCAAACTTCATTTTTGGCACACATATAAAATAAATACAAGGGGTCCTAAAATTCCACCCTGCGGAACACCGGACAACAGTGAAACTGATCCAGACAAACATTCAATTGTTTTGATTTGCTGAGATACCGATTAAAACATTCTAGATAAACTTACGCAAAAGGGATTCGTGCATATAAATTGTTAACATCAAGACTCTTCCGTATATCCGTAGATATTTTCAGAAGAATGGTTTTATGAGTACGAAAAGCATGAGAGCCAGCGTGTTGTGGCAATTAAACAACTTTTTCGTAACTTTCGCAAAAATATTTGGCCAATGTTCACTAGGTTCATTAAGTGATTTAGTTAGATGGGAATTTTGGTCTTAGAAATATGCAGTCAGGCAGTTATTAGAAATATGCAGAAGAGAAAATAAAATAAAAAGCAGGACCAATTTAAGGCATTTATTAGGTAAACCGTCCGGGTTAGTTGCATCCAAATTTACGGATCTAAAAGCTACTATAATTTCTTCCGGAAGTTTAAATAATTATTTCAATTAGCGGGCTCACCAGATTTATCGAAAATGCACTAAGGTAAAATGTACATTGCCCCAGCCGAGCATTTTAGTAATATCATCGTTAAATGATCCAATAGTGTGTGCTCGATTGTTATCAGTGGCATTGCCGCGAAAGTCAGACACTTCATTAATGAAGAAAGCAGAAAGAGTGTGGGGGACAATACAGAGCCCTCTGGCACACCGGCATTGATTTTGCATGCGCTAGAGCCTAGAGATGACATTATTCAAAGTTACATGGATGATTTATTTCAAGATGTTTTCTCAATTGTGTGTTAATCAGAATCTTAAAAACCTTTTACAGAATGGAAGTGATTGTCATTGGTCTATAGTTAGAGGGATCGCATGCACTTGCACTTACGAAGCTACGAAGCTACTCGGCACAGAAACTTTCATGAGAAATGTTGTGGATTAACTTGCATCACTTGTCAAAGTTCAGAAAAATTTCTTTCACCTAAATTGTGCTGTGTATATTACAGGATTGTCCCATGGGCTTAGGAAATAATTTTAAAAATTAATTGGAGTAGAACACTTATATCAGCAGCAGAAAACCTTTTTGATATTTGGGTTATTACTACGGATTACAGTTTTCTAACTATGAAAGTCGACTGAAAATTTTACATACTATTGCAAACCCATTAACGCTGTTCAAACTTAAAAGATTGATATGAGTTTTTATTGTGCTATAAAGTTGAGTTCTAATTTCTTCAAGAAAGCTTTATGACAGTAAATTTCCGGAAAAATCGAACTAACTTGAAATATTCTCTTTTCTCATATAAAATTATTTGTTGCTGCTACAATGTAGGCGAAGCGAATTCATTTGAAAACGAAACTACATGCATTCACGAAGAAATTTTTACGTATGCCAGAGTATATATATATATATATATATTATATACCAATTTTTTGACTGAACGAAATGGAAATTTTGCTTACAGGCAAACTTTAGTAAGATACTTGGGTTGGGATAGGTTAGCAAGCCGTTCTACTCGAATAATAAATTTGGTTAGGTAGCGGGCTCAGGTATCTTGCCGCGCTGAATTCGAGTCAATTTGACGGGGGTTTAAGATCACGCGATAACTATATAGGTAAATTCGATGACCACTCCTTTGACTACGGATGAATGATATTCCGCTGGCTTTACGAAACGGATTTTGCATGATTTAGTGACAAGAGCTGCCGTGATAAAATTCTTTTAAAATTAGTTTTTCTCAGCAACGCACAACACACGGCTCCATCAATCATGCGAAATTAATCGTTATTCCTTGTTTTGACTATCCCAGAGCCACCCACGTCTACAAAGCCTTTATCACAGGAAACTATAATTAAATTGTTTTCTCAAATGCCAGCATCGTGTTGTGCGGCAATCTAACAGCGCAAAGTTATCGTTTCTAAACAAGAGCAAACGCGACTGCAGCGAGTAATTGCAGCTATCACTGCAGCAAGAGCCGAGAAACATTACCGCCACTTGCTGTAGGCCTTTTATCTCCCTGGAATTAATTAGTTAGCCACCGCTGGCGTTTACACTTATCACTTTCATTGATCCGCGATCGATTGTGGCAGTCACCAAAGTAGTTTTGTGATTTACGGGCGGTCATGGGAGTCGTCGTAGTCGTGAGTAGCCCGGGGTCTTCCGTTTTGACTTAATCCAAGGTAAGAATGTGCCAGGTGCGTCGTACACACAATGAGAAGATCATCGCATCCACTTCCATTGCCACGAAATAATGGTCAACAGTTTTGTATCGTGCTGAGAATCCAGGCGACGCGACGATTGCATAGAACACAATTTATCTGCGCCGTTTATTGGACTTTGCTTAATTTGCATATAGAATGGCAGTCGTTTGTGCTGTTTATGGATTGTAAAGCTCGTGTTCGGTTCGTTTACTTACCGCCTTCGAATTTTACTACTCACACGTGCAGTATTTTACTCGAGTTGAATTGTAGGGTCCATAAGCGCTCTTATCGTTTGCTCTAAATTTCTTTCTTTTTTAATACGGGCAAAATATAAGAGAACTGAAATTGTGAGCATCTGCGTACTCAGCATGCATAAATCCTCCACTACATAAAAGTTTAAAATAGTAACTGATTTGACTTTACTAAGATTCTTTGTGACATAACTATTACCATCATTATTAATATTGTCGGTAGACTGATACTTGCCTAAAGTATTTGAGCGTTTATATCAGAAACTCTCTAAAGTCTTGGCCCTTGGCAATCTCGGGCGTTCGCTCTTTCTCTGAAGGCAGGGGAATCCCACCCAATTATAATAATACTAATGACTTTCTTTTTTAGCCTAGAAGGCGCACTTCTCGAGAAACATTTACCTATTCCGAAAAAAGATAATATGCTATTAATAAGGTTAGATCCAAATTATGAAGATTAATGTATTAATATTTGAAACAAAAATAAGAACATTATAACACTAGATACAGACGAAATTTTGTATATTCTCAGAGACGTTCTAGATAATAACGCAATAATTAGTTGACATACCTCTCAAATTGTGACCATAATAACCCTAAAGAATAGGTTTGTTCAACGACCTGCTCTAAGTTGAGCTGGAACCAAATCAAACATGATCTGTGCCCCTAGGTATTTGTGAGTGATTACTAAAGTCAACTAAAAGAAAGGAAAAGAAATGTGTAAGTTGAGAGAACAAACTAAAACTAAAAACTAACTTACAAAAAAAGATAACAAAATAAATAAATACTGAAGTGTACAACCTAAAATAAGTATAAGAAAAATATTATGCATTTAAACATTTCACTCTGTAAAGCCTCTTAAATTCTTGTTCTGATCGCGCCATCTTGCATTCAACAGTTAGCTCGTTCCAAAGTCTAGCAGTGGACACAAAGAAGGAGTTCTTAGACTGCAAACACTTAAACCTCGGTATAATTAAATTACGAGTTCGCACTGAGCTACTAAATTTTATAATGTCATACAAATATTCACAGGTCATATAATAACAATCTTAAACATATAAATACACTTTCGAAAATTTAAATACTCAGCTAGCATCATACCTAGAATACTCCTAGCGAAAGGTGAAATGTGGTCATATCGCCTCAGTCGGAACACAAATCTTATGCATGCATTAAAAGCTAGTTGTAGTTTAAGAAAAGTCACTGAGTCCATACAGGCAAAAAGACAGTCGCAGTAGCTAATAAGTGGAAGAATGGTTGTGATTACAAAGTGTTTCCTTATTCTAATCGAGAGACACACACATGAGGTCCACCATTGTCTAAGGATACAATAAATTTTCGACGTAAGCACATTCATGTGCTCAACCCATGTGAGTATAGAATTAAATACAACACCCAGGTTCTTAACCTTTTTTAAAAATGTTACACTCACACCATCTAAAATAATGGTGGGAAAATTACCAGTACTAATATCTCTTGTGAATCACGATAGCCTGGGTTTTCGCAGCATTGAAGACAAGATTATTGCACTTAGCGCACAAACAGACGCAATGCACAGCATCACCAACTTGATCCTCAGGCATAGACAAGTATAATTGTACATCGCCTGCGTATTTAACTACATTACAATTCAACTCAATTGCACCAACATCATCAACATACATTGAGAACAAAAGGGGTCCTAAAATTGAACCCTGAGGAACACCAGACAATAATTTAGCACTAGCTGAATAATTGTCCTTGACACCAACACACTGAAATCGATTGGTAATATAACTTTTAATCAACGCTACAGAAGCTGAAGAAAAACAAAAGTGCGCTTCAAGTTTACGTAATAAAATGTCAAATGTCAGAGTCAAATGCTTTGGAGAAATCGAGTAAAACTAGAAGAGTGGCCCTGTCAAGATCCATAGCGTTTTTCACATCCTCAGAGACTCACAACAGAGCAGTAAGAGTACTACAACCCTTGCGAAACCCATTTTGATTTGAGGACAGTAGACTATCAGAGTTCACGAAATCATATATTTGTTGATACATTAGCCTCTCTAAAAGCTTAGAGAGAAAAGGCAATGTGCTAATAGGACGAAAATCTGACGGCCGACTGGAAGAAGAGCTTTTGGGCACCAGAATTACTTTAGCAAACTTCCAAGTATCAGGGAAACTTGACGAAGTTAGAATAAAGTTGACAAAATATAAGGCAAGGAGTATATAAAACAGTCGTGGCTGGTGAATATTGTGCTTCACTTTTATAGGTAGGTTTCACAGAAAAGTTGTCCTTCTGCACTGGTTTACACAGCTACTGTTGTATACAGGTCGCTAATAGCGAATGTGGCTTTAAACACATTTTTCATTAATCATTTAACCCAAATTTATCCCCGAGTTGGAGTCTGATCTGAAGGAAGAAAAATCAACAACAGTGATGAAATTTCGGTTGCGTTTTGGGTCATGGTAATGAAAATAAAACTTCTCAATACTATTTCAATATTTATAGTTATTTAGATATTCTCATGGATAAATTGCGCACAAAACGTCGCCCTGAAGCAATTGACGCTTCGACTTCTCACTCCGAAAATACTGCTAATACACTAACCTAGACAATATACTTGATTCAAATTGGACCTTATTTCTCAACTATGCTGTTTCCAAAATAACTCCATACTTAGTCTTGGTCTAAGAAGTTCTCCAGCCTTCAAATTACCTTAACATTGTACAATATGTTTGTCAAATCACTACTTGAATACACACCTCAAGTCTGGAATTCTTTCCACACTGTTCACATTAGCCTTATAGGGCCAATATATTTTTTTAATTCTAATATTAGTTCTTCAAAACTCCTGAGTAAAGTAACCTTTAGGGTTAATAGTTGCAAAATTTGGAAGATGTCTCTTTCTCTCTTGCATGTCAACTGCGTAAGAACTATGAGCCCATTAACGTCTCTAAGCATATACTAAAGCCTCATCTTTATTTAGTCTCATAATTTAACTTAAACTTTAACACACTAATTTCTTAGTCTTCTTAATTTGAATGTAACCTTATTAAAGGTTACATTCAAATTAAATGTCTTGCTAGACTCCCACACGGTCTAATCTCAGCTCACTGTTTTGCTAAGATAGTAGAGCTAAAAGAGAAACTACTTCGTGAGACCGTTTTTAAAAAAGCCCCACCTTTCGGCAAATCTAACTGGGGTTGCTGTTCCATACTCAATAAGATCTATTTTAACCTATGGCTCGGGAATTTCAGTTTTAACGAGCCAACAAAAGAAAACCCGAGAGGTATTTGAAGAGACCACCCTCTGCTTCATTTATGATGGAATCCGGGACAGAAATATTGAATATAAGCAGAGGATGAATCATGAGTTATATGGACTGGTCGCGATTCCTAACGTAGTTACATTTGTAATATCTGGTAGATCTAAATGGTTTGGTCACGTGTCCAGAATGAATAACCACAACAACTACGAAGTCAGCTAGGAAGGTGTGAAAGAAGACTTTTGTTGTAAGTTGTTAACTGACAAATATGTACCCAGAATCGTAAATTCTAAAGAGACACATTCTCAAAAGTTGAAAAAGGCCCTTCGGGGTCGTGATATCCGGTAAAAGAATGATAATCCCCGTAGGAGATTCCAAGAACATTTTTAACGTCATGGTACTAATTTTAAAAATTTTTCGATACCAATGGAAAAAGAGGTCAAGGATTGGCAACGTTAATTTCCTTTGCAATTACAACGTTTTTATACCTTATTTTGTAACGCATCGAAATATTAATAATACACAGAAATAAAATACATTGCCATTAATTGTAGAAGAAAAGAAATTGTTTAATAGATGTCCATCTGTCAGTCTGTCTGTCTGTCAGTGTGTCTGTCCGTCTGACTGTCTGTCTGTCTGTCTGTCTGTCTGCTGTCTGTTCGTCTGTTCGTCTTCTGTCTGTCCGCGACTTATCTCAAAAACGCCTTAAGCCAGAGACTTGAAATTTGGTACACAGATACTTTATTAAAAATGAAAGATCAAGTTCGTAAATTTGCCAATTCGGACATCTCCTTAATAGGGTTGCCATATGAAAGCCGGAAATGTAATATGCCGGAAAAATAAAATGCGAAGGTTTTTGCGATAATCATGATTGCGAATCGAGAATCGGATTTCTTAAATTCAAAATGGCGATTCCAATGTGGCGGACAAGACTTTCTAAACTTCAATGGAATGTTGGCAAAATGACGGATATATAGGTTTTTGGGGCTGATTACGAATTTAACCTTAACGCTTAAGAATTCAAAATGACGGATCAAATATGGCTGTCGTAAAAGTTTCTCGATCATCATGAAAATAAGACCATATGGGTTTTTAGAGATCGCTGATTTCGAATCTGGAGTCAAATTTTGAAGATTCAAAATGGCGGGTCCAATATGACGGACAGAATTTACTACAGGTCAACGGAATATTCACGAAATGGCAAATTAAAGCTAAAGGGTGTGATGTCGACAGGTTGCGGATAGTAGGACTGCCTGCAGATTTTGAGGTCAGCTGCGAATTTGTAAGAATAAGTAGCCGCAGACAATTAACTACAAACGCATTATATTCCTTTCTTCCCTAACCAATTATAGCTTCTTTCCTTGTTCTTAACTCACTTTCTCTGTTCGCAACAAATCTTGCAATCAACATTTCGATTATTTTTAATAATCTAGAGCTTTGGCATTTTGTATACATTTATAAGTCCGGTGGCAATGCAATATAGTCTATCTAATATCATTCTAAATTCAATGTGGCGGACTACTCAAGATGGCGGATTACCTTTTTCTTCACAACCCTCTTGAAATGGGTATCAAATGAAGGGGTTTGACGAGTGAAATGCAATTAGCTATATAACGTCATTTAAATTAAAACTTAAATTACAAAATTAACCACTACACTCAACGTCAAGGAGTGAGCGGTGCGCCGAGAACAGAATGGCATAGGGTGTGTAAAAATATGTTGCTAGCGTCTAACCTCAGGGCTTTAGGCACACTCTGTTGTAATAAGCGCCCTGTTGGAGTTCTGAGATGATTGACCGTTTTTTTTATCTCCAAACAAAAATGAATAAATACAATAAAAATTTAAAACATACCAAAACTTCTTGCAACGATCCAAGCAAAACGCACAAAGAGCAATGAGTAATAAAAACGAACAGAAACCGATACACAGAGAAAACGACTTTTAGAAAAAGAACGCCAGAGATGTCAAGAATAAAACAATAATATAAAAAGAAACTTTTAAAATGTAGTAAAAGAAAAAAATGATTTTTTCTGACCTCATGATATAATTTTTAAAATTTATTTAGTTTATGAAAACTAAAAACGTTGATCCCGAAAAGTTGTAAATTTTAGGAAATACATTACTATATTAAAACAACTTTTACAGACAGACAACGAATCAAATAAAAACCGCCCAATTAAAATTATATCTGAATGAAAATAATAGAATTTTTTAAATATCGTATTTTAGCTTCTGGAAATAACAAAAATTTGAAGTAAATTATTTCCTCTGAAAATAAACAGAATTTGAAAAAAAAACTATTTTTTTCCTATTGGAAACAAGAAAACTGAACAGTCATATTTCTAAAACAAGCCAAGTTGTTTCTCTTTCAGTATAAATTTTGTTTATAAACAATTCCCTGCCGGCACCACGACTCAGCAATAAATTGAACATGTGCCATGTGCGAGGTGATTAAACTTGCACTTTTATTTTGCGATTATATTAATAGATTTCGAAGTTGGCACTGCAAAGATGAATGCTATTTTAAAGAAAGTGTCAGAAAATAAACCACGTCTTCAATGTTGCTTTACACCTTAAATGTGGTGGTGTCGGTCTAGCATTAGATGTTAGGTTGAAAAAATTTTGCGCTGATTCATTCACATAAAATCAGACAATGCAAAAGATACTGTGTTAACTGAAACTACCTTGATAGGGGTGTGGCGTCACGAGGATATTTCTTAAAATTCCGAACGTCACAGGTATTTTTATTTCTCGACATTTGTTGGGTTTTTCTACTTTGCATTTTCGAATAAGGAAAACTTTGCGATTTTTGTTTGATATTTTTCGTCTTAGGAACCGAGCAATTGTTTTTTGTTTTTTAATTTTGTGCCAGACATTAGAGAGTCAGTTTAAGATTTTTAAGACTGCTAAAATATTGTTTTCTGTAGAGTCATTTCTTAATTTAATAAACTGTAAATCATATTATTTGGTGTGTAAAGAATCAATCAGTGTATTTTTTAAATCTATCACATCATCTTTACCACAGAGCCATAGTAAAATAGAAATGTGTAAAGCTGCTTTTATTTTCCGACTCAAACTATTCATTGAAATTAAACCAAATTAATAGATTTTAATTAATTGAATAGCGAAGATTGCTACTTACACAAAATAATGAAATTTGAAAATTTTCATCCATAAGTACACCAGACAGATTATATCTAGATTGAAGTGACGTTTTTTAAAAAATATCGACTACATCTTTTTTCTGGAAATTGATTTTTGTTGGAAATTGATGTTTTTTTCAAATATTACTTGTAAAAACACAAATCTGGATTGCTATTCCTAAGCATTTTAGAAACATGAGTTAATATTTATCAAAAGTGGATATAATTCCATATGATAGAAAATTATACTACTAGTATAGTATGAAATAAAAGTTTGCCGAAAAAGGCAAAATAAGAAACACGTAGGACAGGATTGGTAAGAAAAAATAATCAACAAGTTTCTTACGAATAATTGAGTGACAGTGGACTGGAATTTATCCTTAATTATTTATAACTATCGCAAACTTTCCCCAGTATGCAACTGACTTAGATACAGCAAGTGAATTCAGGATTGATTTCGATCCCTAAACTAGAGGTGGGACTCATAAATCGATTCAATTGATTTAATCGCATCGTAACTAATCGATTTTTGTAATAATCTAATAATTGATGAAAAATTAATGTTTTTGTGGACGATTATTTTGAACATCGGGCAATATCAAAATAACATGCCATGGTATTAAATTTTGCTATTTTCGCATGAAATGAAATATTTCACAATAGAGACAACAGCCATGAAATTTTGAGAATCGAATTTAGCTATAAATAAAAGCCTTGGGAAAAAAGAGATTGGAATCAGAACTCAGATTTTCAGATTTTCAAAATATCATGCCAAAATTTTGATTTCAAAAACGACCTCGAACAATCTTATCGCGTAAAACGGTCGTGAAAAATATGAAGAGCTGTACTTGGTGCCACTTATTATGTAATACGAAATATTTCGAAAATGCGATTTCAAATTTTTTCTGTTTTTCGTTTTAGTATCTTTTTAATTCCTAATTAGAAAAGTATTAACTTTAAATCTCAGATTTCTGGAATTGTTTTTCAAATTACACTAATGTAGTGCTCTGATGTCACCAAACTCTACAATTTTTTATCAGGCTCCGCTGTTCCCAATGTTTCTAGTCAGAATGCTTTGTAAATGTACAGTACATTTTTAGTATATCTCCATATGGACCGATCCATCGATTAATCGATCTCTGTTAGGGATTAATCGACTGGTCGAATATTTCTTAGATAAAATAATTGATATTTTTTCATCCCCCGCTTGTACGGGGTTATGGTATTATTCAACAGTATTCATGATCTTTCTGTATATAGCCACACAATCAGATTTACTGCATTGCCCAGTCATAGACGCGCTAAAGGTCATCATTTAAACGACACACACAATCCCCCATCATCGCGAGGTAAAAATTTGGCATACAAATATTCAGTTCCATCCATTACAAACAGAAGAGGAGTGGACCAAGAACGTAACCCGGGGCCACTCCACGATGAAGCAATTCGAGATCCGATGAGTTTCTGTCTACTTTTACAGATTGGCAACGCTTGTATAGGAAGCTTTCGATCAGTTGATCAGCGTTAATAGCAGAGCAATTGCTCAAATTGTTTGCATCGAGATTTATTGCTGATTCTGTATACCCAAACTACGGATGTTCCTCCACAGATACATAAATATAAGGTTAGCATTCAAGCGTTCAGCGAAATAGGCACGCTATTTATTTTATCATATAATTTACCCCACTTCTGGCTTTTCTGTATTGATTATGTGTTTCAAGTTTCAACATGGACGTATATCGCCTGAACAGAAAATCTGTTTCGGCCATGACATTGTGGATCTCAACAAATAGCCAAGGGAATCTATGTGAAGTAATGCGAAAACTTCGCTGTGGTACATGCCATGTCATATAAGAAGGAAAAGTTATGGATCATCATATTAATCATTATATGTAAAGTACATATGTGCCTTCGGCAGAAGCTTGTAACCTGAGATTATAACACAAATTCAGAAAGTAATATAGTAGTAGTTGCTCGGAGGACTAATTTGCATATGGAACAATATCTTCTTCAGTGTGTGCCAAAAGAATACAAATCAGCCGTATTGAAGTACGTAGGCAATTTTTAGCACTTACGTGACGTTTAATGTTTCATATAGGTATAATAAATTACTTTAAGATGGATCAGTGCTGAGGGTATTGACATTAATATCGGCGCACATAATAACCTTCCTACTTATCAAAACACTGAAATCGGATCTTTAAATCTCGAAGTTACTTTATTAAAACAATAACCAAAACACATTTCGTACAGAAAGGCAACCAAAATTCCCTCGAATGGAGACTCTTTAAAAATTTCTTAGGTGTTATAAAACACATAATTCGAACAAATCTGCACGAACTTGTGACCTCTTATTCATAGTGGCGACTAAATTTTAATGAATCTTCGCTTTAGATATTTTAAAAATTATATAATTCTTGAGATCTGTATTCTAATCCCACCGCCCTCTGTCAACGCTCTGAATTTCTCCAAAAACAACAGACTGACTAGACGCCATTGGTTGTTACAACAATTGCGTGGTTCGGAGTCTGTGTGAGTCAGCAAGTCTATTAAGAAGTTCCCTTATCGGCAACGATGACTTTTCTTGGGTCCATAAAGCCGGCGATTATTTCTATTTTTCATGACATTTATCTGGCTTAATATATTTCCTGGCTTTCTATACCCTTGAGGTTTACTTCCGCTGAAGAGGTTCCTATAATAAACATTTTCTGATAGAATTTAACTACCAAGTACTACTTTTTGAGAGGTTGAAGATCAAAATCTCCATAATACAATAGTTCCCATATGCTCGGAAATTTTCTGTTAAAAATGATTACTCACTTGTGAAGTATCCAATAACATGTTTTCACTGGTATTAATATTGATACATATTTCGCTTTTAAAAATTCAAACTCGTGCTGCTTGAATGGATTAAGTTAAGATGACACTGAAGGCATTTAAGTACATCTTGCATCCCATGTGTAAGAAATGACTCGGGTAAAATAAGTTAATTGACTCCATGTGGAGATAGGTAATGCCCTCATAGGCGCCTCCAAGTAAAATGGAAGTATCAGATGTCACAGCGGAACGGTACTCCTTGGGGTACCATCAGGAAGTGATGTAATCTGATGATAAATCTGTCTTCAAAGCAAAACGTCCCTGGCAGCATGATATAGTGCTGCCTGACGGTAACTTGCGGCTTTAACCTCTACTCATATGGATTGTTGAAATATGTTCGAGTTTAAATGCATTAACCAGATACCGCCTTGATGGAGTATCAAATTTCCACAAGTTCATTCTTTTAGTAAATATTTTAATATTAAGGAAATGAAGCGCCAACTTTTCAATATTATATTTCTGGAATTTGTCTGTCGCGTGCTTTATAACATTCGTACTTTCCTGCCCGTTGTAGGAATAACTATTACGTTTACCAGACGGAAGCATTATTCATTTACTGATAAAAAACTGCGAAAATGGAAAATAGATGAACTTCACAAACTTCAATTCTGTCAGTTCAATCTGCATCACATTGAATTTTATTTGATTTATTTTTTAAATTTAAAATTATCATAAATTGCTTTAGGTATAGATAATAGCAAAATAGTTTTCCAGTTACATTATTTGCAAATATTGCAAAAATACAAATAATTGTGTATACATACAATAATTGTGTAATTGTGTAATAAAGTTCAGCCACGTTAGTAGAAGGCAACGTTTTTTTTTTGGTGCAAACAAAGTTGTGTTGAAATATTTTTCCCCTGAATTAGTATAACTCCCTTGTAAACTAGAAGTAGTGCAAATAAAATGGAATAAAAGAATTACTTCCACCTTTTCATTAAATCCTTCACCCCACGTTCCCTAAATAAATAATAAATATTATGCGTTGTCATCGTGCTACGATGCCCTTTCCTATAGATTTAAACGTATTTGCTAAAATAAATCTTAGAAAAGCTTTTTACAATAAAATCATGCCGAAAAATAATTTACGCCAAATTTCGACCAATAGGAGTGCTAGGCTACATTCACACTGAATAAAGCAGAACGTTTTATAAGCAAAAAGGCAAAAAACAGGAAAAGAACTTTGGCTGACGCGTATTCACACTAAACAAACAAAAATTAAAAACGAATTGTTTCGAAAGCATTACATGGGTTCGAATCCTGCACAAGACAAGACGATTTATCTGAAAAGAAGTCAGATAACTATGTGTTTTGGATGGGTTTAATACAACGTGATTCGCTCGACACCGAGCAAGATGTCATTAATGAAAGTGGGTGCCAATACAGAACCATGCGGTACATCGACATTGATACTATAAGATTTTGATTTTTGGATTTCTAATTCAAATGAGAAGAGATTGGTCCCAACCAAATTCTGGATCTTTGGTTGAAAACACACAGTGCTAGAGGCTTTCGAAGGCTTTCGAGGTATCTAGGGCACTTCCCTCGACTCGACCTTGTGGAGGAATTGATGCGAACGTTCGGCAGGAAATTTCATCTCTTCATCAATTAAGCGTCTAGCACTAAAACCATATTATCAATCGTAAATGAGTTGATTAGTTTTGTGGCATTTCCTCAATTATTATAAATATTTCTTAACCAGGATCTATTGGTCTATAACTAGAGAAATCACTAGCCTCTCCATTTTTTGAGTTGGCTAAACATGGAAGAGTTTCCATAATGATGGAAAACTTTTGAAGAGAATAAATGAAATAAATTTCTCAGAGATTTAGCCAAGGATGAGATACAGCATTTTAGGAAAAGGAGTGAGATAGTACCAGGTCCGATGGCTTTGTGCATGTTGAAGTACCCAGAACTTTGTAAAACTGACGTGTGTGGAAATGTTGTTGCCCTGTATTAAAGTTGCAAAGACAAGATCATAAAATTAGCTTCATTTATCAGCTTAAGTATAACTGGTACTCTGCATCAAAAGAATATTTTTATAACAGCTTGAATTTAGTATCGATATTCCATTTCACGTGAGTAGAATCCTAAAGCGGCTGCACAAATAGAGGCGATAGATTAAAAGTACGAAGCTTTCTTCTTTTTACCTGTGCTTGGAGGATTCACTGTCATATTGCGATGATTGCACTAATATTGCGTTGCGTCAGATTCACTTACAGTATCGCGTTTGTTTATAAGCAAAAATACATCGTTAGCATAGGCTTCAGAAGATGAATCCTCTACTATATGCAATTTTCTGAAAATGCACGGAAGGTTATACTATACTAAGAGCAGTGCTAGCCGAAATATTATTTTCCCTTCCCTAACTTTCATTTTAATCGACCAAAATTTTGTAAGGTGAAAGTGTGCTCCCATTATATGTATACTGCTTTTTCAGAATTATCAGCATCGATGACAAAAATTGTAATGCAGCTGTTATTTATTACAAGGTGGACAATCTTGTTACAAACTTGATAGCGCTTAGTGCTAGATTCTGAATTTTAGACCTCCAAGTAATATACGTGTTGATTGACATCCAGGTCATTCAATTAAAACCGTCTTTCTAAGACTCTTGATGAAGCGACCTTTCTGAACAGTTTTTTTCTTACGATGCAGTTTTATGATTTTACGAGCTGAGCTAAAAAAGAAGTCTCCTCAAAATCCGATTCCAAAGATCAGAAGGATTATTTCTGTGCTATTGTATGTTCTTTGTAGTCTGCATTAGGGATTCTCTGAAGCAGAATGCAATTCCCTATAGTTTTCCAAAAGTTGATCAATATTTGTTTTAGCATTACGTTAGTAGAATAGAAAATTTCGGTAATAACAACATCATTGAGTCGCTGGATGTAATATAGTACATTCAGCTCACTTTGAAGATCAGTAATCTTATGCTGAAGATCATTATAGCGCTCTCGGATTTTGGGAAATTGAAAATAGTCAACTCCTCAGATAAAAGCATAAATCTTTTAGTTTAAACCTTTTTGAGGTATTTCATAAAATGAAGACCGATTCAGAATCTGTTATAATTTTTATTGATTTAGTACGCATTTCCAATTCGTTTTAGTTCACTTTCACCTTACATGGGTGGCAAAGCTACCTCCAACTCAAGAGCTGTTCCTCCATTCGCCCACCTGCAGACAAAGAGTGAGCGCTGGCATCTTGATTACTACAAAAGAAACCATATGCTAAATAGACGTAACCACTATAGGCATCTGTATAAAAAGGGGAAGAGTCTTTTATCAGTAGAACCATGAAGCAAAACAAATTTTTAGGTTAAACAGGACCCTATTGACTCCAGAATAGATTTTTGGGGAATGCCAATCAGTACTGAAAGGAAACTGGTATGAAACCCGCTGGAAAATATAGCCTGTGATCCATCAGTCAAATAATTATAAGTAAGCATTGCAGCATAGGAAGAAAACATAAAATTCCA
>QYTT01082222.1:0-21618 GCA_006980735.1 Dasypogon diadema
ATACCAGCATTTAAGGTATATAACTATTTCAAAGGTTAATATAATATTCGTCCGAGAAACATCGAAAGTAGGTATAAGATTGCCTTCGAGTCCTTTTTCGTCCCTCTACCAAGAGTTGTTTTCTAGTTGGTTTGTGTTGGTGTGCTCCTGATCAATTCACTTACCTCCATGTTTCTTTTTATATCGAGTATTTTTTTATAGGGGTAGCCGGTAACAGGGGCCCTTCTGCTCGCTAAGGTCGCACAGTTGCATACAATGCGCTCTGCCCCGTCCCAGTATCCTACAGGCGCAGTCTGCATATATCATCCCCTATAATTCCCATAATTTAGAGACGATATTCAAAGCTCCTGGGTCCAGTAGTTAGAGAAACTAATCATCTGAGTGTTTTTTGGTCCATGCTTAGAATTATTATATATGTATAGACATTAAACAAAATCAACAATCGAATTCAAGAACATTGAAAGATCGGCACAAACACTATAATATAATTTAAACAGTGTAACAATACAAATGAAATATTATCATTAACACCAATGAGGGTACTTAATTTAAACCAAACCTTTGAAGGTATAGATCTACATTTCATCATTTTTGTTATTTTGTTATCAGTGGTTGAGGCAATTTTATTGAAGAAATTGATGATATTGCTATTAAGAATCCACTAGAAATTGTATGCGACATTTGTCAGGTTAAAAAACAACCACATAATTTCCTTTCTACTCGGCTCCTACTGTGTCATAAAAAGTAAATAGATAAAATATACCACACAGCTCTCTTTAAGTGTTCATTGAGAATTCAAAAACAGACTGGAAATACAATTTACTTTGTAGTATCTTCTCAATTTTTGTAAGTAAAGCTAAAAGCAAAGGTTAATAAAAGCAGATAATATCTTTATCTTTCGGCTCACATGACCTGAATAGTTGTATGAGCAGTGAATGGGTGTTTAATAACTTGAAAAGGCCAACACCACCAGCCAAAGTCAAACCGACAACACACGGAGGCACAAAATCATTCGAATAGCAGTCCCTGCAAAAGGACGTGATCGAATTTTCAATTGACAACAAATGCTGTTTGTCATTGTCACTCGTCCGTTAAAAGGGACTTTTCATTTGGCTCCGAAAGAGGTTCTTATTTGACATAAATACACGAACAGAACGGAACGTTGGGGGTGCTCCGCTGTGAGTGAAAGGAAATCTCCAAGCATTGATCAAATTATTTTTGTCTGAAAGATGTGAAATACTAGCATTTCAACCCTCTGGTTTTTGCCCGTCCAAGATATGAAATGAAACCCAAATAGTACGTTGGTGAAAGCCTCTGAAAGTGCAAGAAAAAAGATGAAAGACATAAAATAAAGGACTCCATCGTCTTATGTAATTTTATTGATGGCTCTTTTATGGATATGAGGCTACAGACATAGTGTAGCAGAAGAGTCCCGGAACAGGGAGTTCAGTATGAGAGGTGAAACGTGCGAATTTTAGGAATTCTATGGCAGCTAACAGAGGGCAGAAATTTGGGGCATAGTGTGTGAGCTAGCCTGCCTGCAGAATCCCGGGTGCTTCCCCAAAGCTATTTTACTTAGATCAACAAGCGAAGATGAATCATGAATAAAATCCGCCTGGTTGACAAGGCGTATGAATTAGCATGCTTGAATAATTCATCAATTTACATTCGTCCTTGCCTGGATAGATTCGAATCCTGATGAGCATGTTGTTGTTCCACTCTCCCAATGAATGAGCGCTTTGTTTTGTTTTACATTTGTCAGCAATTTGTTCTCAGGTTTAGGCATAATTTCGATTACAATATTTATGGGCAACATTTGAGCGTTCATTAAGACCGAAGGCGTGTGTACTTCGCTACGCATTTAATTAGCACCCCCTGAGTGTTTTGTTGTGGCCTTGCGGAAGGGGTGCCTTCTTCTTAGGTATTTCAAGCGGAATTTTAAGATCCTCTTTACTTTTCCTATTTATTCTGCTTACAATGTGCAAATAATTTCGTAAGAACAAACCTTTTGTGAGGTTTTTAAACACTTGTGGTTGAAAAGGGTTCACATTGGGTATGAGTGGTAATTTCGAAAGGTGCTTTAGGAAATCCTTGTTGACCTGAATGAAACTGTATGTGACAAAAGCTGGTAGTGTAGGGGCTTGTTTCATTTTCTTGGTATAAATTATGTCCTTTGAGGGACATTGAACTTTGAAATTGGAGAACAATAATTTAAACAAATATTAAAATATTCCCGACCAGCTTACGGCTTAAAAGATTGAATAAAATAATATAGATAAGTATTGAAAAGATCTTATCTGTCTTATTTTTATATCTTATGCTGGTATACTGCAAGGAGGAAATATCAAAATCTATCCACGTACACATAGTGTCCTTCAACTTTAAAAAAATGGAGGACAGGAAGTAAATATTTAAAACCTTAAACGTTCTTGTTTTTCTTTTTTAGATTTCTCGGTAGCAAAATTGCTAAATTTATGTCGTATTCATATTCTGTGCAATAAGGCAACAAGAAAACAGACTTCGTATCCTGCAGGAAAAATGACTGCTGGATTACGTGATAAAAGTAAATTTCCTTTTTGGCAGAAATCAGAAAGCGAAGTGAAATTGGCAGAGAAATTGTCTACGAATTTTATCAGTAAGGTGAAACATCTGGAAAAAAAGCGAAAAGCCCACAGGTGAAATGCCTGTGCATGACGCTTTTCCTTTTATATTCCATACAATATTGTTTTAACATTTGTAGAGCGACATCCGTTAAGGTAAAAATAATCTCAGTCGGTGTGAAGACACACAGCATTTGTGGAAATAAAGACTTTGTAAGGGAATTTCTGAGAAAAGGGCTTGTGCCTTTGTAGTCGATATGAAAAAAGAAATATCTGTCTCTGAGCAGTATTATTACTAGGGATATGTTCACTAATAGCATTAATTGTGTCATAGTTGGGGAAATACATCCTGTCAATATTGTATGTGGTATCTTTGAGATATTAAGTTGGAAGTATTGTCAGATGAAGCTGTCTCTAATTTATTTGGATTTTGTTTTCTTCATTGAATACGCATCTTATCAACATAGAAACGTTATTATAACATGTTTTGTAGTTCTATACATACTGTAAGAAATGTACCTGGATTTTGTGACACATTCCCAGCTAATGACTGAAAAAAACTACGCAAAGACGAAGAAGAAATGTTACTTATTACAAATGACGTTCTCAATTCAGGGGCCTTATTCACGAATTCGATTCGACTGAAATATTGGTCGTTATCGAATTTTTGGAATTCATGAATTCGATACTCCCCCCCCCCAGATTGTCTAATATGATCTAAAGTTAACCAGTCAGTGGCATGCCTCAGGGCTCGATACTGGCTCCCTTATTACTTACGCTATTTATTTACGATCTTTCACTTGTCATTGAAATTTCTTTTGATCATATATGCCGACGATATTTAGTTATACTTTTTTCATTCTCTATACCAAGATGATGCTGCCGTGGAAGGTGTAAAGTGCATTTAAATCTAATACAATTTTTATTTATAGCCGAGGGCCTGACACAGCCAACTTCCCATCAATTTTCTTAAACAATATTTTAATTACTTATAAAAACAGGAATAAATATTTAGGTATAATCTTCAATTGTGCTGTTAACTAGTTCGATCATATGTACTAACAATATTATGATTATACCCCTCAACCAGTGTGCCCTTGTTGTGGAATATTTCATGTCTTCTCAGTAGGCCCTTTCCTTTCGAATGAGACTCCCAGCGTCTAATTCCAATGGATTCCTGTGCCAGAGAGACGAATGTAATCAGTAAATTGGGATAGAGAAATTTGAGACTAACATGAGTCAAAGTGTTTTTTTGGAATCGGAATCGGCACAAGGGTTGAGTAGTTAAAACTGAATAATAATGGCCACAGAGTGGATCCCTATGGTATGCCTGGTGTAAGATTAATTACAGCAGGTTGTGTGCATTTATTCGGAACAAGATCATATTTTATCAATAATAGGGAAGGCAGGATCACATATTTATATTTTGTGTAGCTTTGGGAAAAGAAGAGTGATTAATTTGCATTGTACTCTAAATTAAATAAAAATATTGGAATACAACATCCCACTCCATCACATTTTCGTAAATTTTAAGCAAGTAAAGGACAGACAAACTTTAGATACATTTCAACTAAATACATGAATACAGGGCAGAATACACTAGAGCTTGAATATCCCTTAATAGTTACCTACTTCCAAGAAAATATTTAAAGCACAGTTATTATCAAAGTCAAGTACCAAATAAATTTTCCAATTTGTTTTAAGCGAGTATTATATTTTTATTACCTTTTCGGGGACACTTGAGGACTATTTGAGCACGTGGCACGAAATGGGTAAGTAGAATTATTTGTTCCTTTCCCGAATTCCCATTATCTACTCGAAGAAGTAATCGATGAACTAAATCTACTGTAAAATCTTTTTTTTTTTCAAATTTCTTGCAACTTGACTCTATACTCCTTGCTAGGAGAGGACGTAGTTCATCGTCTTTTGTTTCCATTATGGGTGAATCAGTATTTATGATACGAAAACAGACATTGCTCTGTAAAATGAGCAAAATAAACCCCACTTAAGTGTCCACCCACGTGTGCATCAATAAGTAGCTTATAGTCTCCACAATTAAAAAGAAAAAAACTCTGCAGAGGTAGAGTGTGTTCTCAGACAAATCAAGAATAATGATGATCTGCACAAAGCCAATCGAATTGTTTTCCTCTATTAATCCTGAATTCTTTTGCACCAAGAAAAGTCCTGGTCGGGATTATGTGATTCGAATAGCTGTACGTGCTTCTGTAGTCTAGTGTCGGGTATGTTTTTCTAGTCTTAAACAATCTTAAAGAGAAAACTTTTTTAATTTTAGGAACGATCTTACTTTACTTTCTAGAAATGTGCTAAAGGGGAAAATGAGTCAGTACGGATTGTGCAGAGTTATAGATGTAAGTGTTGTGAAAGGATATATAAGATCGTAAAAGGATACCTTGTATCAGAAAAGTTTGTGTAATACGGAAAAAATATTTAGAGAAGTCAACAATTTTCTACAGAAAAGATATGCCCTTTACTGTGTGTGAAATGCTGACTTATTGTTAGACATAAATGGAAGTATTGAATGGCGGAGTTAATATTTTCTTGTCCACTTTAGAAATATTAACAGTTTGAGAAAAATAATATCCGTAAAGTCCAGAACATGGTTTGGAAGCAAGAACAAAAAGTACGTTAACACAGCAAAGCTCCATGTCTCGACACCCACTGCAAGCTGAGGACAAAACAAGGACTGACTTCTCACTGAGTATGTTGATAATTGTAGTACGTCCTAGAGATGAAAATAGGATTATTTGAAAGGTGATAGTTTGGACAAATTGTTTGTGATAAACGTAACCGACCTGACGGGAAAAAATAGGTGTGAGTGGCAAGCTTATAACGTGATTGATACAACACTTCGAACATCGCATCCTTTCCAATAATTCAAATCCGATCTCTCCGAATAAAAGGGAAATGGTGGATCGAGCGATTTAGTTCTTGTTCGGGTCGGAGTTCCTCAAGGTACGATTGCTGGCCCAAATTTTTTTCACATTCGATAAAAAGCTATCTGAAAAATTAAAAAATGTTGGTACAAATAGGCAATTGTGGGGTGACGCGATTTACTTCTTTCTTTCCTTCTTTTATGGTATTCCCCAGGGATCAGTCCCTGGCCCGGACATCTTCATACTTCACACCAACTCGTTGGTAACAGTGCCTTAGCATGCAAGAATATATGCCCACGCGAATGATCTTGGAATAGTGTTGTATAATATAGAAATTTAGAGGAACTCCTGATGACAATATAGGAGCGATTACAATGAGCATACCATGATCTAGGGTTGATCATTAACACCAAAACAGCTAATGCAATGCATATTGTGTCAAGACAATGTATTGGGGTTCACTTGAGCTTAGTTAGCCACGCAGTAAATTGCTTGCATTTCAATTGGGGTGCTAATGAGAGTCCAATGAGAACGTTGAGTGAGACATTCTGTGTCCTTAGAATTTCATACCAAACTTTGATGGAATCCTTGATCAGGTATGGGATTATTGCGTGGTGCAGAAATAGAACTCATTTCCTTAGGGGTTTATTGGGCACTCAAAGGAGAATTCTTCATATAAATTTAATATGGGATGCCTCGAACCTGAATGTCCTCAATATAGGCAATTTGCTCAAATATATAACCCCTATGGCCTTTTATAACTACGATACCTTTAAGACGCCACAAAAAGATGCATACGTGTCTGTAGGTCTTACTGTGCTTAACTTTAAAAGATCTTCAATTCTATTTCTAAGGCTTCATATCTCAGTACGTTTTTGTAAGTTAGTCTCTGATTACAGACAAGGATATAATATCGGCATGAGCCTTATAAAAATAAAAATACAGTCAGTAATTCTATACAATCGACTGCCTGGAAACGATTCTGAGTTATCGCATACATCCGCCCGTCCTCTTCCTAACCAGAATTTCTATGTCGGTTGTAAAGCCCGGCGGAGGTATTATAATTCATAGTAGCAATAAAAGCCAATATTTCCGCCAATAGCATTATTGGTTGGACAGAAGATATATACGTAAAAGGCCTTAAAAATTTCTACTGGCTTAATTACACAAAAAAAAAACACAATTATTGAAAAGATCTGAATTCCCAGACGTACGTACATATATCCTAGTGACATATGTTCCTTGGAAAATCTTCTACAGAAGTAACCTCTTAATTCAGTTGACTGGAGTAAATCAATGCCGAAATATTTGACATCTGTGATATTGACGAGTCATCGGGCATTGTTAACTTGAGTGCAAAAAGCTCAGAAGCCTGAAAGGTAATTAAGACTAGGTCTAATCCTGGCATTTACAGTGCGTCCTTTATTATTTCTTTGTTCTTCTGTCTGGCTGCTTTCGTGGGAGTGATTGTATCCTGGAAGTTATAACTCTTATTTTACCCTTCATTGAATTTTGTTACCAAATATCCCTATATCTCTAGAAAAGCTGCTCCCTGAATGGGAATATAGAGGGAGATTTTTTTTATTAACTCGCTTGAATGGCTCGGAACATGTACCGTGAAAAGCCTCTTATTATTGAGCAATGAGCCCATCACAAATATTAATACACATCTCCTCGTCCTTGTCAGGACTTCAAGTAACAAGTTCTGAAAAGGTGAGAAATGAAGCATAAAAGTCGTGCCCGTCCCTCCGCAGCAACCTACCAACCTCCGCAGACCGGTGGTACATTAATCAAATGACTCATCCGAATAAATCATGACATGTCTGACACAATGTAGAAACCGAACACTATAATGCTAGTATGTGTGTAGTGTTGATTGAAAGCGACTTGGAAAACCGCCCCCGGCAGCGAAAGTGTCTAGAAGCGATAGCAGTCAGTCATGCCATTAATCACCCCGTTGCGTGCGGCAGCGGGGGTTGGTCTCGTTCAGTTTTGGCATTTCTGCTGCTGCTGCCGCCATCCAACGGTGCGTATATTTCGCATTCATATTTCATTTCTGTTTTTAGTTTTTCCTATAATTTTCATCAGATACTTGAATGGAGCATATTTAAACGCCCAAACGGAATGTAAATTCCATTCAGAACGCCTATTGGCAGATTTATGTGACTGATAAGAGGGGGGTGGATTGCTAATTCTTGCCATTTTCACTTCCCTGGTATTTCATCCCTCACAAACGGATAAGAGGAAAACATTTAACGCCGATTTCCATGTTTAATGTAGCTAGTCAACCGTGAGAATAGAAATATTTCTTTCTGGAAATGGTGGAGGGTTGGCCTGGTCTGGCCTAGCCTGGGCGACTGATGAAAGAAAATAGTTTCATGCGTGCTAAATGCCCATTTCTTGGCGGAATCGAGGAATTTTGTTGGTTTTTTCAATAGGTATTCTATATATGAATGTGGCTCCCTTTGTATTGCTTGATTACCCAATTCTTCGTCAGATATATGTCATAAGTTCTCTGATATCTTGTAATGATATCTTGCACGTGATATCACTTCTGACGACTTGAGGTCTTTACGTGAAGCTATAGAAAAAACAACTAACCCACAAACAACATGTTTCTATAAAAACGGTAAAATATATTGCTATCCATTTATTACACTATTTCCTGATAACCGGTATTAGCCGACATTCATGTTATTGAATATTGTATTCTATACCCTAATTTGATTGATCTTTATCATTCTGGCAGACATTTTTTACTATTCGAGACGGTTCTTCAAATACTATCCTATCCAGCTACCACAATTTATCACTAAGGAATGAGGGGTTAACATTCAATAATTCCACAATGGCCTAAGAGATATATCAAAGAAATAAATATGGTTTCTTTTGCATAGTATAATAACTAGTGGTGGACTGGTGGTGGTTAGCACCATGAAGAAAATATAGCTTTTATAAATTATGCTCATCCTCATGGCTCCAATGAAGTTCAGAAGAGAGGATTTGACAACAATCCGTCAAAAAAAAGATTAAAGTTTATACTCGAGTTCAGGTTAAGCGCTTAAATCTACTCTACATGAAATAGTAGGTACCACCCTTTCAGAAAAAAGTTATACCAAATCAAACTCAGATGGGTACCGAAACAACGATTATTGGTTTTATAGTGGGTCTACTGGAAAATTCAGTCGGATATTTAGGGAAATACAATTTATTGTTATATCTTTATTATATCTGTTTTCCGTCACCTTTTACGCCCCTTTCCTATGAATCCAGTAACTTACTAGAACACTGTAAAAGTATCATTCCTTGATGGAAGGTAGTCGTTATGTTTCTTAAATAAGTAAAGTAAGTAACTGCAAAATATATAGAAAGTAGTAGGATTTATTTCGGGTAACTTTGTCGCCTTTGCATGGCTTAATCCCAGCAATTCCATTTCTGTTGCTGTTGCTGATTGCTATGCAGAGCTCTACATGTTTTCGTGTGCCCAATAGAAAAAGTTTATTGTATTTTTTACGCAAAATGATTTCACCTGTTCGCAAATGTCATTAACCGCAGAGAAGCTCTGGAGCACAACGAACCACTAAAATGTTCCAGAAAATGATCGCTGAGAAAGACTCTCGATAAATGAACTCGAACAATATTTAAAAGTCCCAAATTATGCAGGGCACAACACAAACAATGTACGCCGAAAGCAAACTAATCAAATTCATTTGAATCCCCACAAACAAATTTTATACTTGGAGCTCAATTGGAGTGATTCGTTCCTGGAATTTCAGCTATAATACTAAGAAATTGACCTCCGGTTCGATTAACGAACGAATGCCCCGAATGGTAATAGAGTCGGTGGCTCAATTACCAGTTTGTCCCCGAATAAAATTTCCACCCTGTAGGATGTTATGACTTGCAGATTTGGTCATTACAATAAATCACGCTCCATCAATCATTTTATGCAAATTATCCGCTCACGAATTTATTGGACTTAGGGAAATCATGCATGCTAAATCAAATTTATGAATGATGTTAAAAAATGTTTTATTGGACTCAGTTTATTTGTGTTTCTGTTTACATTTATTCGATTCAGTGGAAGTCTGTTACTTTTCAGTTACTGTAACGAGTTTTATGTGGTCGTTGGCTTTCATACTTTATTACCTGCATTTATTGCATGTTTTTACTTTAGTGCTTCCTTGTTTTGAATTTTATTCAGGCCCTTAAACTTTTCGTTTAATAGTCCGTACATATGTAAATGCCGCTATCGCCTGTAAACTAATATGTAAATTAGTTTTCGGATATTAAAAAGTTATTCCCGAAGAAAAGGAAATAACAAAAATTTTGTGTGAAAAGTTATTCAACTGAACGTTCTCGAATTGTATCTATCATCACAGAACGTCTTCCATATTCAGCCAATGTGCAAAAAATGAGGAGGCAACCTATCCTACTAACAACAGGTCAATAGCATATAATTCGATTCTGATAAGCGTCTTTAAAGCCCTTATTAATGTACAATTAATAAAATAACTCCAGACTAATCACCTAATTCACAAAATGGCTTCGGTACCGAAAACCAAGCTGATAACTTCATGCGATGTTCTTCATCACTGCCTCTATAACTTAGGAGAGTAAGTAATGTATAAACTCTGCCCTTTAAACTAAACTTCCAGCATTTGTTCCTTACCAATCTTTTCTTATTTGTACCGGAAGTTTGCTGGCTAAACGTTCGTGTTATATTAGATGTTGCTATCTCTAACACTTATAATACTAAAACCGGGATGCCACAAAGTTCTATACTATCACCTGCTCTTTTTTTTACAGAAAATACCACTTTTAATTTTTTCTATTCGTTTGAATCAGCGGTCGACTCGCATGTAGGTGTTGCTAACAATAAACAATCGACATTAATAAAATAGTAAATAGTAAATAGTTAGATAAAGAAAATATCGGTTATTGCATGGTTCCTGACCACAATCAAAGGTCGCAATAAATGCTTTAAAGAAAAGCGCACCTATGCAAAATTAATTAATGATGTTATTCACGAAACCGATCGAAATTGCAATTAAAAGCTGAAATACTGCTAAATGTGCAGATTCAGAAAAAATTGATCGAAGTCAAAAAAATCATCGAACTCAGTTTTTCGAATCCCTACGCGTGATATATGTACATCGGGCCCCATTGCAATAGAATTGTCAATATTGAAACCACTAAAGATTTCAAAAAGTTCGTAGTACGTTTTTGGGCTATGTTTCCCATCAATATAAATGTGTATAGTGGAAGGATCTCCCTTTAAAGACTAGATCTATACTTCTAAGGATAAACGTACTACAAATGTAGTAATTCCTCCGGACACTCTAACCGTCTTGACTGGCACTCCCAAAATATAAGAGGTAACTTTGTAATAATATAAAGTAAGAATAAATTGTAAACACGTAATTGTTTCACGGCTCGTACTCTTTCTGCAAGTGGTTGACCATATCCCAGACCAAGAGAATTGGAACATATGAATCGTGGCCAGTTCTGGCCATGGCAATGATCAAGGTTCTTAGCTGTCGCCAGTAGTATTTCTTTAGAATCCTCTGTTTTGAGCATATTATTGTAATTTATCATTCTGTTTTCATATGTTTTCTAGTGAAATACTTTGGTGAGGTAGAAATGAGCAAATGGTGTTGATATTGACCCCCTTGCGAATAGGGGACAGGTTGTTAAGTTGGCTGAAATTGATCACAGACTGCATTGTAACATCCTTCCTCTTAGTTCTGGCTCCAAATCCTTCATTCTTCTTAAAGTCGTATTAACAGTTTGTGACGCAATAGTTTTTTACGATTTCTTCTTAATGCTTGGATGCTATTAGTCCATTTCACTATGAAAATATCCTTTTGAATTCCTATTTGGATGAATGGTTGGTAACATGACACTTTACCTTTAAACTTCGAAATTTTCGAAGAGGATGTAAAATTATCTAGATGAAAAATTGGATCACCAAACTTATACAAAATTCACAAAGTGCAAATATTAAGTTGTATCCTTAAGGAATTCCTTAATTTTGGTTTCTGCACAAAATCTTTGCCAATAAACACATTTTCTCTGGTCTTTTTAATTGTATAAGTTTAAGTTTGTTTAAATAACAGCCATAACAGTTTCAACTTGTTAAAACTATAAATTCCATTGTAAGGTCCCTCTACAGCACATGTGAATGGGGACAAGGAGTAATTTTCTTTTACTTTCTCAACAAACAATTTCCCAAAACACATAAACCCCAAAATTTTTTAATCTAAAATTTGTAAATTGGTCCTTAAATACGAAATCGTTGTGCTTATACAACCACAAGACCCTCCCATTACAGCACTAAAGGTATTTTCCAGTGCTCATCAATTTTCTCTACACACTTAGACACCCCGAAATATTACCCCAAGATGTTCATTTGCAATAATTGCCTCAGGAGCTGTCTTCATGTCACACGAGGTGCGAAACGGAACCAGACCTATCCTCATCCACATACTTGAAATTTCATCAAATTACTTCCAATTACTTCACACGAGCTTCTGAGATTACTTAATGGCGTTAGCTATAAACATGTGCAACCTTTGTTCCTTTCGAACGTCCCCGGTCGATGTCACCCGGAAACCACACCTTCAAAAGTGAGCACATCTTCCAACCCAAGTAAATATTTGAAAAGTTCATGTTGGATGGTGCCCGGGTGGGGGTGGTGGTGGTGGTGGGGGTGGTGGTGTGGAGTTTCTTTCGTCAGATCTTACAATAGCCTTTTGAAGCAAACAAGAACCGTGGAATCGTAAAATGAAATCACTGTTGGAAATTAAGATTTTGTTACAAAACTCGACAGCCCGAAATTTGCTTAGTGACTCAACGGCAAAGTGTTATATGAAGCTGAGATGGTTTTACGAAGTATGACAGTGCCTTCCTTGGTTGCGAGTCGTAAATGCCAAAAATTTTAACGCCGAGGGATGGAGTTCCGCCCAGGATGTCCCATTTTTTTCTCGAAGTTCTAACCTTTTTTGAGTAAAACACGTAGCCAGCAGCATAATTAAATCACTGTAATTAATTTAATTATTATTAATTTTGATTTAGGAGGACTTTCCACTCGCAAGTGGTGGGTATACAATTAGCACTAAAGGGCTCGGTTTTCCTCTTAATGGAAAAAACTAACGATGAAGAAGGAACGACGTCGGTTCCTACTCAGCGCTACTACTAATAAACAATTTAAAAAAAACTTCCAGCAGCGCTTTTACTTGCGGCAGTACCACTTAAAATAAAACTGTCTAAGGAGAATTACACTTTGGCGAAAAAAAGTGAGGATAATGAAATTATATATTCTGGAAGAGCCATAAAAGCCAGCCGGGATGAGCAAAAGGATGCTGGGTGTCTTGAAGGTCTTTGAGAGGTTCGTACTGAAACTGAAGGAATTTTCGCCAAGACGAATTTATTGCACTTTTGCTGAATTCTTGCATCCTGGTGCTCCTTTCTATACTGTAAGTTGCAAAAGGATGGGATGTGCATGTTGAATCGTTCACTTCCGAGCTCTATGGTGGTTGTTATCTCTCAACATTAAATTTGATCGTTGGTCGATAATACTAAAGTGAAGTTTTTTTCTCTATAAAAGCATCAATTGTAATTTTATGTGAAATACTTTTTAAAAATTTCATGTCAGGAATTCCTTTCTTTTCTCTACTTTTGCAATTCCTCTTTGTTATGTTCATATAATAGCCACTACAACTTTATTTGCTACTTTAAAAAAAAATTAAATTAGGAAAAAGACATAGTAAGATCTTAAAAGTAATGAAAATTATAAATAAATAAAATTACTGACAATATCTTTGGTGATCTTTGTCGTTGAAAATCGATTTGACGGTATGAAAGCTTTTGAAGGTCATCGAGAACCATTGTGGTTTCCTACCGACGAGAATAGGTATTTAGACGTTTCCGGTCTGACAGATTCAATCTCAATCTCTTTACGTAGCCTAGAAGAATCATGATAATTTTTCTGATATTTTTGGATGGCACGAAGGTTTTGCAAGTTTTGGAATGAGGTGATTGGAATCTACATGCAATTTAGTCCTTAGTTTATGACTTATTAGGAGTTCGCATGGTGTATACACTAGCCTAGTTTACAATCCACTTCAACTAAATTGACTACGATTTATCTAGAAACTATTTGCAAAAACAAAGAAGATGGATAGAAAAGTAAAAATCGTTACCAAATTTTGATTGAAGCCTGTCATGTCCCATGGAATCAAACCCCTTACAATAAGAGCAAACAGTACCAATATATCAAGTAATTTAATAATACATATTTGCAGCTAAAAAAATTGCAGCTTTTTGTTAAAAACTGTTCCAAGGCTATAGAAACTGTTTAAGGCCTGCTAAAAACTATTTAAAAGTAGTTCGAGAGCTGTTAAAAGCTGATTGATGTTTGTTAAAAGTTGTTTGAAAATTGATCGAAAGTTTGCCTGAGAGCATTACGTGTTAAAATGCCATTTGTACAGAGAAAGCTTTTAAATGCCGATCCTTCAAAGTGTTAAGATCTGTTAAAAGCTGTTTGAAGGCGGTTCGACAGCTAGTAAAAGCTATCTGAAATCTGACAAATCTGTTTGAAAGCTGATTGAGAGCTGTTTAAGAGCTGTTTAAAAGCAGTTACAGCAGTTAATAGGTAAAATTGCAGTCTCCAAGAGTAAAGTCACCAAAAACCGATAATTCCCATGATCACAACCGCCCCATCATAAATTTTAAACTGGAAATGATCTTAACCGACCCAACACCGACTCTTGTGGCATTGCCTTCTACTCTCAAGAGCACAATTGTGTAGTTTAATGGACTAACTAGGTTCTTTAACATTTATGACTGATTTAACTAGGCTAGACACATTGGACATTGTTCTGACACCACAGTAAAATCTAACTTAGCCACACATTGTCCTTTGTTGGCGAAATAATAATCTTTAATATCGATTTTCAGAGACACTGACGAAGCATTTTTTAATACATTTTCTACAAAACTTTGTCAAAATGATTGGATGGATAAAATTGATACCTACACTGTAATCGATATATAATCCAGTTGGATATAACTTCACTACAAAAATAAAAATAAAAAACTTGTGTCTGGAGGACAAAATGTCAAACCCTTTCTTAGCAGCTTAGAGACGACAACAAATGCAAATTTCTATTATAATTAAGCAATAAAGGCCGAAACGACTATGGTTTCATATTCAGGCGATCAATTTCCTCAGCATCAAAGCAAATTAACGTAACCGCTCTCAAATTGAGCTCTTATAGCGTAATTTTTGTAATTTATTTAATCATTCACGTGGTAATTTTTCTATTTACGAAATTTACGGTGTGCGTGACTAAACAGAGTTTGGTGAATATTTCACTGGCAGTTTGGTGTCCAACAGAAGTTCACAGGGATCACACCAGATAAAATCTTTCCGCAAATTTTGTTGTAAACTCACAAATCTTGAGAGCAACTTAAAATTCCCAAAACGCCATCCATTAAGAAACAATAAACCGAAAATCGCTGTTTAATTGTGCCCATGACTATTCCAGCTAATTAGGAGAATTTAAGCTTCATCAGCGATAATCGATAAGTTCTGCTGTGTAGCCCATCCCTGGGGGTATTTTCCGTTCCTGTTTGCCACAAATCTAAATATACCCCAGTACAGTGTGGGTTTGCCGTTTGGTTTTAGGCTGAATTGTTCAAATTATGGAGTGCCTTTGAACACATTAACGGAAATTTTGGCATTAAGTCACGAAATTGTTGGAGTTTCTTAGATGAACAGCTTAGAATGACGTGCTAGAATTTCCTGAGTTGTAACCCATTTTGAGATTAAAGGTACAAAGGTACCAGTGATTTTGTTTTGATACTTCCACTCCGAACAGTTGTTTATAGGTAGCATTGAAAGCGATTTCACCACACTCCCTAATTGACTTATTATAGGGGTTACCTGAAGTAGCGACGTCTTAATAACTCTCTAACACTTTTGGGGGAGAATTTTTTTTCCCCCTTCACAATATGACTTTTTCGACCTGAAGGCACTGCTCAACCGAGGCAGGGGTGACTGTTTGATATGAGTGTCGAAAAATGTGGATGGTTGCGTTGCGGTTGGTGAAATTGTGTAGGCTATTATGGAAGCAGGTTTCCTATTTCTCTCATGGTGGAACTGTCATTAACACACGACCTCGCCAGGTGAACAAACAACCAAAAGCGGGTGCTGGTATACCTTGCCCGTGGCGTATTCATACGTGAAGCATTCCATAGAAATTACATCAATGAAATTGTATGTTGCCCTGGGTAATGTATACGTTAATATTGTGGCTTTGCAGCGTAGTATCTGTCATTGCCGAATTTAAATGAAAACCCTCTGCTGTTACAGAATCGTAGATTTGCTCAGATTTAGAGATAAATATATCAGCAAGCAAATGGCTTGAAGCGCTGTATCATCCTGAAAGCTTATCAGAAAATCCATTATCCAAACTTGCAAAAGCTATTAAACATTTCGCATGGAAAGGCCTGGATTTCATAAATTCAATCAGTTCCTGACACCCCAAACATACGCATTATATATTATTTCATTACAAGCGTACCTTTTCTCGCCCTTTGGTATCATAAATTGTTCCTAGAAAAACGTGATCTAAATTTGGTTTCCATTAATTTTTGTCATTCAGGCTGATCCGCTGGCTACGGGTACAGGACCCCGACCGAAACGAAGAGAATGGTTTAGTGTTTTTATTTTTATTCACCAGTAACTCCGACAGGAAATATATTTCATTTCATTTCATATTATATATATATATATACAAAAAAGCCACTGTCAGTTCACGTTATTGGCCAACCTTTCCCCAAACCTATCATGGGTACGCACACCTGGCGCGCCTATCCTGAAAATTCATCAAAATTCAATATCGTCTCGAAATGAATTTCGGCGCAAGAACACTGTGAAATTCGATAAAGAAATTTGCTCCCATATCACAAATTTATAACTCGGAATGGGAAATTTTTGAGGTGTGAGTAAATGAAATAACTCTCAATCCAATACGAACCTGCCTGTTGCAGCAATGTCTGGGCATGTTTTATTATAAAATCAGGGAAAGCACTTGATTTTCCAGGAATTGTCTGCCTTTGTGTGCCCCAAAATTAAAGTCATGGAAACATAAGGGTTCCGAAAATTGGTTTCTACCTCACATAGATGTCATAAATTATTAAAGCACTTTTGAGGAGCTTTTAATTTTTAAAGTAGAGGGCATTTTTGGCTTTCAAAATACAAGCTTATTTTGGTTACGAATTACGAAGTGAATTGCCGTAAAGGGAAAATCACTAAGCGTACGCAAGCACTTCCAGTCTAAGGAGCATGTTCAGGGTGGGGTACCTTCTAGCATACAAGTGCTTGTAAACGTTTGCTTGAAGTAATCTTATTCAAAAATTTCAATTCTAGGGAAATTGATTTGGAAAAAAAAGACACATTATAGCATCAGAACAGGTGGTTTTAACTTGAAGTCAAATTGAGACGGTAAATATTTTTAAAAGCAATAAATCGAAAAGCCTGAGCTTTTTGAATTGCTTTAAATGTGTTCTGGAGATTGAGTAAATAACATTGTACTAATTACAATTAATACATCTTAAGAAAAGTAGTATAGCTAGAAAAGCAAAACGCTCAAGTGCATAATGTTCATTTGTTCTTCCAAGTAAAACAGCTCGATATTGATCCTAATGTGTTGCATTTGATAATCAGTTTCCTAGATGAAACACTATGATTAGGTTGCAAAACGTACAGATTCTATTTCTTATTTTTTTCGAATTATTTCAGGTATACCACAAGGTTCATTTGTGGGCCCACTGCTATTCTGCCTATTTCTAAATAACCTGCCATTCGTAGTAAAAGTTGTTACTCCTCATTTCTTGAGTGAATAATGTGTATTTTAGTTTGATCCTATACGCCCAGAGTCCAATTTCGCGGTCTGGAAAAATGTGTTTCGAAAGTATCTGTTATATTGCCGAGTTAAAGAGTGAAAATATGAAAAATACAATGTAGAAAAGGCGTGCGTCTTCCGCAAGAAAAGATAAATAAAGTCTAGGATTCAAATTATGAGTAGGCAGCCAATTTTGTTCACCATCATTGTCGACTGTAACGAAAGAAGAGAAGACACTCCTCTGTGGGTATCCCCTTTCATCTTCTAACTGAAATGAGAGAACTCAAATATTGATCGGAATCAAATTTGAACAGATTCAAATATTGATCGGACTCATTTCTGAACGGACTCAAAAATTGATCGGACTCATTTCTGAACGGAGTCTTATACCGCAGTGCATGGCGTATATCACATCCAACATATACATAAGCCACTATTAGGAGTTTTTAACCAAATTCAGGTCACCGCATTCCAGACTTTTAGGCTTAATTTGTATGCTTTTTACCTCCTCCTGGCGATACTAATTAGGAAACCAGTATTCCTCATTACCGTCGTTTTATATAATTGAAGATGGATTTCTTCCGAACTCTTAAGGAGCTTAAGCATTCCTCGATGTTGTGTCAAAGAGCTAAGGCTGTTTTGTTTGATTTCTTCAACACAAAAGGATGTTCTATAAAATTTCGCAGGGCATAATAACTTTGATACTGTTGGTAGTGCACACCTCCCTTAAAGAGTAATTCGATGAAATTATGTTTTAAGCAAAAATCGTTTGTACAAAATTTCCATGTTGAAAACACAAATTCAATTCGAGGAAACGGAAATATTCTTGAGGAAGATTGCCATATCTTTATGTATGCTGTATTCATGAGAATATCATATATATATATATACGATTTTGTGTGAATGTGACTGCTGGGTACTGGCACTTAGTTTACATCTCTTATCTTCAGAGAAAACCCTATGGAACGTGACAGGATGAGAATGGAACTAGTGTGCTGATATGAAAGCAAATTCAACCCTAGTTGTTCGTCTCATGTTAGAAGTGGGGTATTAAAAGTCAAACCCGTATCGATTAAAAAGGAGACGACCATTGGTGCCATGAGAAACTAAAATGCTTAACAAAAGCGGCAAGAGCAATGTCGGGGATACACCGCTAGCACAGCGTCCTACTATCTCTGAAAGCAATAAATAACTTAAAAGGGGTGTTTACAGATAACATACGAAACGGGATGAATGGTCGACATAAAGGATAATTTAACCACATTTTCGAGAAATGCTCTTTTCCTCCTTTTCTCCGATTTTCTGGTAAATTTCTTCGCCTTAGCACAAACACCCCCCAAAACCATCATTCGGCACCAAATCCCTTTCCATTCCACAAAAATTAATGACACAAGATCGTAAATAAGTTGCACACACATACCTACATAAGTTCGCTGCATACATGAATTATATGTTCCCCTGTTCCACCCACCCCTAGGGAAGAAATCAGTACCTCCGTTAACGTCCTGGGGTGAGGATGACCCAAAATCAAACCCCCAGCACTAAATACCAACATCTCTCACATACATCAAACAGAGCTGTGAAGAAAATTTGGTGTATTTTTCATGTGCGTGCCTCGGCGGGGGAGTTTCCATGGGAAGAGTAACCCACGACAGCCGTGTGAGTTCTCGAAATAAAAAGACGTTTAAGGAAAACCCATTTCATATGTGCCTTATAAATGGAGTTTTATTAACAACCCCCACCGCCCGTATCAACTTTGAAATATATCCCAAGTTTTATCAGTGTTAACATGAATTGATCTCGGGATTTTAGTTTTAATGCGCAATAGATTGCCCGATACGTGCGACGTTTCGACTAGCAATTTGTGCTTCTATATCTACGGTAAGGTTACCGCCACCACGTAAACGACATATCCAACATCCAACCCATCCGCGTATAGCGGAAGTATACATGGCACGCTTAATGGATGTTGTCGCTGATAGACATTCGCCGAGATATATGACTTGGATAGCTTTTTAATACGAAATTACGTTTTTGATTCAAATTTTGATGGCCTTCCCAAGATAAAGAATTTATCGCTATTTTTTAACTTAATGCTCTTTTAATAACCCTGTCTCTCCTCTTTCCTTTCAGATTTCGTGTGATTTCAAGGGAAACAGAAATAAATTACTTTGTTTTGAAGGTGAGTAACAACTGCTTTTTTCACTTTACTTTTATTTTCCGCGAGATATTGTTGGGTGTAGGATTGAGGATTGGCAGTTAAGTCTTTGCATAAAAGAAGCGTAGCAACGCCAAAAAGAAATTCAATCCAACGTTCCAAAGCACTTTGTTATGTTTTTTTATGATATGTCGTCAACTTTGTAGGAACTGAAAAATCTATAGCATATCGAAATTTATTGCTCAATCAATAATTTTTATCATGCTCTGAAATGATTCTATTCGATAAAGTTTGACTATAAGACGAAATGAATTTTTCTATTGCTTTCAAACTTTTCGTTGGCTTTTCATTGGGATCTTGAAACTGAAACTAAAAATGGATGTATTCAAATTTCTTCGATTTTCAAAGGTCTCAGTAGGAAATATGAAATTCTATCGGATTGTGTGCGAAATATCTCCTGATGCTGATAGGATTTTTGGGCACGTGAAAGTTACTTCAGATATTAAAATAAGTTTGTGAGATCGTTATATAATATAAAAGAGTAAAAAAATAGTATAATATCGTTCTTAATAGAGTATGTGCAAATATGGGTGGGAGATTCCGAGATCACCTACGCTGGTGGCTGATGCGCACTTCTGTAGATTTTCTCTCCGTTAGCGTGGGTTCAAATCCTGCAGAGGACACGGAAATTTATCTGGATACCAGAATTGTACTTGCGATACTGGGATGTTGCACAGTAGTAATTTCATGCCAAAAATTGTGGTTCAGCTGCAACATTTGTCAGGTTAAAATTTCCCAATCTATTCTTCCCTAATTTGCTTACCTCTAAGCTGTGCTGTATCCATCATAGGGTTGTCCCCTGAGCTTAGGCAATAGGGCGGTCTGAAAAGCCTAAACAAGTTCGATACAATCCTCTGTGAGACTGATTGTTTAGGGGTTAGTTTACATAAAGTATTATGATGAAGATTTTTATGTATATCGCTTATTATTTTCAGAAGAACGGTTTTGCAACTTTTCCAGAACTTTAGAAAGAAAATTAAAGATATTAAAGTCCTATAATATTTACATTCATTAGAGCAAGATTGAAATACTGAAGTTAGATAGAAGAGGCGATAAAATAAAAAAGCGAGACTAATTTAAGTAATTTAGTAGGTATCCTATTCGGGCCAGTTGCTTCCGATGTCGCGGATCTTACAGCCACTAAAGTGTCTCCCGCCGAACGCTAGCACTACTATTAGAATTTTTGGTATAATTAAATTAATTGAAAAGCAAGTCTGAGTGTGAAGATGTAGAATGCACTAAAGTGAAATGTGCATTTAACGAATGATGATTCAAATCACAGGATATTCCATTCGCTGCCGACCACGGGTATCGCTCTCTCTCTCTCTCTCTCTCTCTTATTAATTGTATTTGCATATATGTTTTTCTCACAGAAGCTTTTCTACTCATTGTGGCAGTGAATGGGGTAAGCTGTTCTCGTCTAAGACGCCAGAACTTCTTAAGTTACTTCAAAAATTTTTTGCACGTAAATTGCAATTAATTTTACATCGGTAAAAAGCTGGTTTAGTTTCGCGAGCTTTGGAAGAAACTTTACTTCTAATGGCCTTATACAACTTCCGACTGTCTTGAGTTCTTAATACGTTGAGCGCCGTGTCGGTCATTGATGATTGGCACTTAAAAGCTCTCTCATGGCAAGTGCATTTTAACACGTTATTCTCTCATGAAAGCTTTTAGGCATATTGTGGCAGTCAACGTATTAAACATAGAAACTGGCGTTGGAAAAATTTCCGCTCATCTATTAACGATTGCCACTATTTTACACTAGTTTTATTTTAATAATAAATCCTGAGCACTGTGTTTATTGTATGTTTCAGTTACAAATATATTTGCTATATAGATTTCTTTATTTTTCCGCAATGTAATTTCCCATCTGGTTATTGTACTTTACAGCTTTACCCTTGTTGATTTTTTCCCTCATGGTTACCAAATTGCTGCTGGAAGAAAATTTGTGTTTTTCTTAAGAAAGTTTTGAAGAAGAATAATCTGACAATGTA
>QYTT01082222.1:21638-65780 GCA_006980735.1 Dasypogon diadema
GGAAGAAACTTTACTTCTAATGGCCTTATACAACTTCCGACTGTCTTGAGTTCTTAATACGTTGAGCGCCGTGTCGGTCATTGATGATTGGCACTTAAAAGCTCTCTCATGGCAAGTGCATTTTAACACGTTATTCTCTCACGAAAGCTTTTAGGCATATTGTGGCAGTCAACGTATTAAACATAGAAACTGGCGTTGGAAAAATTTCCGCTTATCTATTAACGATTACATTTATAACCAATGGTAAGTCTTCAGAGGTGCAAAAGAGTTAAACAGATAAAAAAAATAGTCTGATCAAGTAAAAAGACTTTTTTGTCTACTGTGGGTGATCTGTACTACTGTTTCCAAGGGGCAACAGGCAATCATTCGCTAACACCTCACATGTGTTAAGGGCTGTGTCTGTATTTGTTCTAGAATTAGGCAGAGATTCAACAGTAAAATTATACAACAGAAAAAACATATCATGGTAACACGACGATTGAAGCTAAATAAAATCAATATGGACAGAATGTAATGGACATTTTACAACGCAGGACAAGACGTAGAAAACGAAAATGTTCCAAAAAATAAATATGTGTAAAGCCGAGTTCAACTCTTCATTTGCTTTCATTTCTTCTTGCCATTGCTCAATTGTGCCCTTGAAAATAATTAATTCTAACTATCATATTTCCTGGTTACTTAATGACGAGAGAGTTTTTATTTTGTGTTTAGTCTGACTTTCCCTAAGTTGTGGTAAATTGTGAATTGCTAAGCACGATAACTTTTTTCTAACTGCGAAATATATAGATAGTTAATTGGTTGTTGGTTTAAACGAGCAACAATTAAATTCTTATAGGTCATGGTCATCATCATTTTTGCGAAAATCTGATTGTAAAAAATTGACACGGAGCTTTAATTTCAACTTTTTTGCCACTATTTTACACTAGTTTTATTTTAATAATAAATCCTGAGCACTGTGTTTATTGTATGTTTCAGTTACAAATATATTTGCTATATAGATTTCTTTATTTTTCCGCAATGTAATTTCCCATCTGGTTATTGTACTTTACAGCTTTACCCTTGTTGATTTTTTCCCTCATGGTTACCAAATTGCTGCTGGAAGAAAATTTGTGTTTTTCTTAAGAAAGTTTTGAAGAAGAATAATCTGACAATGTAATATCGTGGGAATACAGTGGATAAGTTTACAACCAAACTGACCCTTTTTTCCGGATCTCTGAAGTTTATTGTGCTGTAAAATGGTTACTTTTTGTTTAGAGACTCATGCCATTTTTTTTTTTGGATATCTGGTTGAGTTAACACATTAACTACCCTTCTGGACTAGTAGCATATTCTCTTTTTAGTACCTGCATGAATGCACTAGATGGTTTGTGAGTTTTTATTGAACATTGGGCCCACAATGTGATTTTTTGAACTTGCATGGCTTTTCTATTCGTGACTATTTGGTTCCCATAAAAATTAGATAGCATAGATTGTTTCATGCATGAAATTGAAAATCTTTCCGATGTAAATTGTTCTTTCATCTTAAAGAAAGTATTTCGGGTTCGAAAATTTACTCATAGGAGTTTCATCACATTAATTAAAGGCGATATCGATAGTAAGCTGTTCCAAAAAATGTAGTGAACCAAATTAAAAGAACGGAGACAACTAATTTTTGATTGGAATGGATAACATTAATTTCTGCCTAAAATTTCTTTACAAAGTTTCATATCAGGGGTACTGAATAAATACTGCACATATGCGGATGGTATACCACGTGATTCCTTGAGGTGAGATGATAAAAAATTCGTTCCACCCCCCCTACAACCCTTCCCTAACGAGTTACAACCCCTCAAAGATTTTTCGATTTTGAATGTTCCTTGATGGAAATGATCGCTCGTAACTTTTGAATCACCCTATGGATTCCAATTATTTGTAGTTTAGTTGAAAGCCATCATAAGTACCTTTCTTTTGGTACCTCACTTGTTGCTATCGACGAACTATTCTTGGAGATATTATAAAAAGAACCGTAAATTTTGGATTTTTTGCCTAGAATTTTGAAAAATAAATCCATTTATTTCAAAAACTATTTTTCGACGGAATGTGATTTTATTATTGTTTAACAATGTCCCGAATGTTTTATGCTTAAGCAGTCTCCACTTTTCCTTCAAGTGCAGTCGAATTTTAAACGCGTCATCTAGGTCAAGTCATTTCAGTTCTTCTGTTGTCGTTGCATCTCTTCACTCTCGCCCTAGCTATTTCTTTCTATCCATATTATTGACGTCATGTATCGACAATAAATGCCTCTCCAGAATTTATGGAGCCGATCTCCTCATAGAATGGATTTCCCAGCTTAGCCGATTTACCATCAGACCCTTTATTTGTGAGATGTTCCCTCCGGTCTTCCTTAGTTGATTTCGTAAAAAAAAGCATAAATCGGATTTGGTGTAAAAGCTCAGTGGACCTCTAAATCTTAGTACTGGTCCTAAATTAACAGGACATTTAATATTTAAGAGCTCTCAAGTAAAAGTAAACTGAAACTTATAAATAGAAAAAATACAATTACATGCTTGCATCTTCGGAATTTCCTCTCACAGTCTTTCTTAACCAACTTGAGAATCCAGCATACGATTTCATAGCATTCTATGGCATGCATAGCTGCATTCCCCATTTCCATTTAATCTTTGCTCCCTTTGGGATAGAAATACATTTTTCTCCTTGCATGGCAGTCTTTAAAATAGCTCACAAAAGCAGAATATTGATTAAATGTCCAAACTAAGACTAAACTAATCTATTCTATTACACAAAGTGAAACAAAACAGAGTCGAACGAGATGGAGCCCTCCTTCTTCGTAACCATTCCAATTTACCAAAGTCAAGAACAAGAGAATTTAGCACTCAGCAGCTTTTAAAATTTAAATTTTTCATTTTCAGTGGCGCTGTTAAAGTAGGCAGTAAACTATTCCAAAAAAAAATGTGCTTCCCAAGTCTGGAGTCTGGAGCCTGGAATGAGTAATATACATTAACTGCTAAAACAAAGAGAGAAAAAGAAAGTTTCGCAAGTTTATGGGGCTCCTCGAAAGACGTTGTGTGGGATCTTTCAAACTCCCCGGAGGACGTGAATGGGTGGAAGGAATTACAGGCCAATATTCTTCTTTTTGTGTTCTCATTTCAGAATTTTTCGAGTTCCACGAACAGATAAAGGAGAAGAACTTTTACCCTAGTTCACCAACAGAACACAAATTGTTCTAGGTCACTCGACGACGACGACATATAAAGTACGATGTACAGCAGGGATATTCTCGAAGCTTTATAAATACCGACAAGGGTGAACACAACCCATATCCGGAATTCCTGAGGGATTAATTTTTATGACTCATATTGTGTTTGAGCTTGTATTAAAATTTTTAGATAGCCAAAAAGTCCGTGCGGTGGCAGCAACAGCAGCAAAAAAGGTTTCGCATAGACAGAGTGGTTTGTTTTTTTTTTTTTGACATGGGTAACTACGTCCCAGGATGGGGCTTAGTTGACTTAACGTGGCAATTTACCTGACGATCCTTAATGATACACCAAAGGTTAAAACGCACCTCTTCACAGCTGATGCTTGTTACGTTCCAGGAGGTTTTTTCTGATGTCGTTATTAAGTTGGGGGGTAAGTGTCTGCTGTATGGAGTAAGTTCCTGAGCTCTTTTTGCTTATTATCATTAACCGTTAAATAGATGGTGGGAATTTATGGAGTTTGACAGAGTTATGTGATCTCTTCACGAACGTTTTTATTTGTTTTCGTTAATAGCTAACAAAATTACAAATAAATTGTGTACCTGGTTTGCGAAAGTTCTGGGAAGGTGTATTTATTTATGTTCACTCCGTCGTAGTTTCTTGGGAACTCCTGCAAACCTTTTTGTTCAAAACCGGAATGTTTTATTGCTTTCATTCCCCAAAATAATTATCTTTTAACATTACTTCAGTTTTACAGGGTTGTAGGTATTTAGAAATTTCAGTTTGTAGTATAATATTTCTAAATTAGGAACCTTTGAATGCTGGCACTATTTGCGAGGCTGGGTATGGGGTTGAGAGAACGAATACCACACATGAACTCTAACTGAGAAATTTTGGGCTAGATTTTCTGATGAACGAGGAAATAAGGTTTAAGGTTAATTCATTCTTAAATAAATTATTTCTAATAACTGAAGCTAGGCACTAATAACAAAATATATAATACCTTTCCGGCATTAGGTTATTCTAATACGGGTGGAAAGCATTCAACTCGGATGGCATCTTAAGGTTTAATTAAACTTTGAAATTAATGAGTTCTTTTTTTACATAGCACAATTGGGTTCATGAACGCATTTGTGGAAGTAATCAGAAGTCTCTATAGGGTTTCATAGATATCATTTGTGTATCCAGAAAAGATCTTGGGACTGGGTAGGAAAAGGGAACTAAATTGCTTGAACCTAGTTTTTTTGCATTTTTTTTTCTTAATAAAACATTCGCTGTGAATAACCATTGACAGATTTACAATTGTTCCATTTTGATAAAAGTAATAACATCATATTATTTTATTTCTATTTTTTTGCTTGAATTTTTACCTATTAAAATGGCAATATTGTCAATTGGCATTATTGCTACTTCAAATGGAAAAAATTTTCGAAGTGAATTGGTGTGATTTCTTTTAATTTCACTTTATAGCGTTGATGGTTTATAATGTGACATTATTCCATCACTAATTTAACTGCTTGCGGTCATACACAATCTGATTAAATATTCAGTAAATTTACTGGAATACATCAATGTTTGAAAGACATGATATTACCGAACCCCAAAAACTGAATTTTTGCATGGATCAGGTTTAATCTCAACTTAAGACGAGGAGATTTATATTTTTAAAAAATTCTCTTCATTAATGTAATTATCTCTTATTTTACGTTGCAGTATTATCTAAATGGCTTACGATTTTAATTAAAAAATAAAATTTTTATCTGAATGGCAATTTGTCAAAACGAGATTTTTTTTTAAATGGTTGATGGACAAATAAAAAGCTGTATGTGATCGAAAATGCATTAAAATACCTGTAGAACAATTTTATTATCATATTTAATTATTTATTGTCATTTCTCGGCTGTAAGAATGAACTTAATTGAAAAATTAAAATTAAGGCCAGAAATTGATATTTAAATTCTGCGAAATATGTTTCTGCATTTATTATAATTGATGAATCTGTTCCCAAGGTTATTAATAGAACTACATTTTAGGTTTGATATCAAATTGAAATACTGAGAAAATTAAATTAAAGTATTCGCTTTAAATTTTTGGGAATTACCCATTATTTTTAACCCTTTTCAAACTAACATTGTGATGATTCATATTTATTTGGAAGTTATTTAATAGGGGAAAAAATTGATTGCAAATTAGTAAAATATAATTTCTTCAATTAATTGTTGGCACCAAAGTTCAAATAAATATTTTCCAGGTTAGGATTTGATGTCACATCCGTAATAAAAAAAAAATATTGATAATAGGGAAATATGTTTTTGTATTTAAAATACATTTGGTGCTACTTGCTTCTTACTACTGGACAAGCCCTGGGCAAGGCAATTAAAGGACTTCCTACATATCCTGCAAGGAGAAAAGATAAGAAAAAATATGCCGCAGGTAATATTATTTTGAAGGATCCGCATTTAAAAACAGTAAATAGCATCGATGATAGCATCAAACAATTGATCCAAGATTATTACAACAGAAATGATATAAGCTGGACATCTCCCCATAAAAGAGACGTGAAAACGATTGATACAGGATGTAAAACTCCTGCTGATAAATCACTGTCAGAGAGGCTTTTCAAGTTTTTCTTTCTGAAAAGCCTACCATTAAATTGGGGTTGACTAAATTTTATGAGTATAGACCAAAAAAACGTGCTCTTTACTTCTGATACGCCCCATAACATGTGTGTGTGCAAATTGTATGCAACCGTCGTCGTCGGAATGGTGTAATGAAGTGAAATTCCCGGCTGGAATAAAAAGCTTTGCCGCCCCACATTCAGGTTGATCTCACACCCCATTATTATTAATAATAAATGGGGAAATATAAGAAAATAGTACGACCTGGCCTGGGAGTCGAACATAGATTCCGAGCAACATCTCTGATTCGCACGAAGAATTCGAACGAAAAGAATATGAGCCCGAGAGTCAGTCAGGGAGGTGGTCACGTTTAGGCCTCTCCCTTCCCACCGGTCCAATCTAAACGAAAAGTTCTGATCGTTGAAGGTGAGTAAGGCATGTACGGTAGGATAAGGGCAGTACATTTGCTTGGGCCGAATCTGCATGTTGAGCGGAATACTCTAAGGATTTATCTCAGAAATTGTAAGCAGATCTGTTCAGGTCTGTTCGGACCTAGAATGCGTCTTAAGCGGAACGATCTAAGAAATTTTGTATTAGTATTTAGACAGAATATTAGCGTGTAATCAGTTGTAATTTGAAATCCAATGTATTGGAAAATAATTTTATCTTGCCAATAGTAGTCAGGATTTCTACTTCCTATTTCCTTTCTTTCTGTTTCCTATTAATTTGTGTACCTGGGCAGACCGGTGTAGTCATGCCTACGAAACTATCGTTTCGAAAGACCGAGCATTCAATAAGACATCCCTTGGACTTTTCCCTTCGTGATCTATTCTCTAAGAGATTTTCTATTTCTGGGCTGAAAGAGCTAACCTACATACTTTATATTTCTCTTACCTACGGTAATTGGCTGTCTTCATGTCTTCAGTCTAGGTAAAGACTATTGTTCTGATCACTTGTCTTTTTGTGCTTTGTCTCTTCTGATTTATCGACCTCTAGTAGTAGATACAACTGTTCTGTACGGAAGAGGCTTTGTCGATTTTAACACATATGCCTAAAAGGTATTAGGTATTATCGTAAAAAATAGATACATTAAGATGGGAGATGTTAATTTACCAGAATTGATGTTTTTGTAATTTAAAATTCCTAGGTCACAAAACTAAATAATATGCAAAACTAAAATAACTCCCAGATGCTCCCACTTTTCTTCTCTGCAGCATCCTTTAGAGATTTTTTTTCCAGTGCTCCAACTAATCCCATATGTAACTTTTAAGTAAAACAAACCAACACATACAGCACACAAATATCTTCCAGGAAATGTTCGTATTTCACATTTTATACCCAGATATTTTTAATACACTCAACATTCGGAGCCCTTAAATATAACATAAGTAAAAAGATCAATAAAACTCGTAACATAGTTGCCAGATACATAAAAGTCGGAAGTTTAAATCTCCAGAAAATCGTAAACTCAAAAAATCGTGCGAAAAACACTTATTTAAACTTCATCTTACATAATTTAGGGAACAAATATCTCCCTTTTTTGTGCCCAACATCAAGGATGTACTATGGAATTGAATCGAGGCACAGGGAGGCAGGAAGGCTGTTGAACACCTGCGGCAATCACTATAAATTCCTGAAAGAGTATCTTTCGGCATGCCCCCTCATGAGATTTTATGATAATGCCAAGCAATTATTCAATTCCATGAAAAGCAAGGATGGGCGGAACTTTTAGATTCATGAGCAAAAAAATTCCTTTAACGAATTAAATTTTAAAGCGGATTCCTAGACAAATTTTAATTATCAGAAAAATTCGAAATTTTCTGCTTAATAAGTTACTTTTTTTGTCTTATTGATTTTTGTCTGGGTTGGCAATTTACTGGCGGTAAAAATTACGCGGGTGGAGACAAAATTGCTTACAGCACAGAAAATTCTATCCCTGGGTGAACTGAAAGACTGGACTTGAATAATGTTTCTTTGAACAGGATGAAGTTTTTCCAAATTGCCCAATTATAAGTTGGAAGAAAAGTTTCCAAGTTGGAAAAACTTTTTATGACATTTCCATGATCAGTGAATATTTTAAATAATGTAATCTTCGCCATTTATTTCACTTTTAAGGCTTCTGTAGTTGCTTCTCATACGATCAGAGACGACTATGCGATAAGAATTTCGAAATGAAAGGAACTTATAACCAAGTCTTATATGGAGCGCAAGCAGTCGTTAGCATCAATGATATAGTAATGTCAAAGTATTAGTGAAGAGGTAATGCATAAGGTATTGTACTAGAGAATTCTACATTTTCTGGTTCATCGCGTTTGTTTCTTAATTTTGAGTCAAAGTTCTCATATACATATGAGGAACAAAGTAGAACGGCAATAAAAATTGAATACTTAAATGAAACCTTATTTTTATCCTTACATTTTCATCAATGAATCAATTAAAGCATTATATTCCAAAGAATTCTTGGACTTCCAATTACATCCGTGTATTAAAATTCATTGATGTTGGGAATGTATAGTAGTGTATGGATGTTCATTACTACATTAATGAAGTAATGAATACATTTCCTACTGGGATATAGCGGCTAAATAAGAAATCTGTTCATTAACGAAAATTTTGTCTATGAAAATGAAATTTTATGCTGTGTCAAATTTTACGATGCTGGTAAGCACTGAGTAAATATAACAGTAAAACAAATATAAAAATTTTATTTAAAATCGCGATAGCGTCGAATCTATTAAATCTGATTATTTCAAAATAGCCTGCAGAAACGTCCCATAAATAAATTTCAGTAGATTCCATTTATCAGTTTGCAACTTTTATCTGAGGCATTTTTCAAAAAAGTAATAAGACTCTTTTCAAAAATATTCGGAGAAAAATTAAAAGAGGTGATAAATATAAAGTTATATAAAGTTCAGGTCTGCAATCATACATAAATTTTTTTTTTCCTGTGTTCACTCAAGCAAACATATTTCACCCGTAAAGTCGATAAAACAAAAATTCACTTTAACATTGGATGGATATATTGTGTAGTCCTGTTATTCCACCCCTCGTTGTTTTTTTTTTGTTCGTATATTCCGCTCCATTTCTAGAAAAATGTTCAGCCCTTTTTATTTGAAGTAAAAGTTTCTTTCCGACTGAAAAAGTTTGATGCGACTCTTCAGAAATTTTTATTATTTCTGGGTAATATCTCAAGGTTTTTTTTCCCCCTCAATTTATAGGAACATAGAAAGCCATCATACCAGAAATAAAAGTGTCTAATGCCACTGAGGTCATGTAGTGCTATTAAGAAAAATTTAAAAAAGTTTTATTGCTATGGAAATTGACATGATGGAGAGAAGAAACTCATTTCAAGTTTTAATTTTTGATTGAATCACAGAATTGTAAGGAGATAAGAAAAGTATTGAGTTTCTTTTTTTCTTCGTTTGCAAAGAAATCAATTTGTATTACAAATGTTCATAGGGTGTTTGTAGATTTTTACGTTTTCCTTGTTCACAATGTAATCATTTTTGGTAATTTGTATAATTTAACTTTTATACGCTTTTTACTAATGTAAGCGCGGAACAGTTCTGATCTCTTGGAGACCTCTGGCTGTTGAAATGGAATATGGCGAAGCACCAGTTAGCTATTCTGCAAATTGAATATATGTAAGTAAACTTCCAAAGTATGAGGATCGTTGGAAGAAGGTTCTCCTGATACAGTACAAAGTCAGATACTTTCAGGACAGATTTCGTATTCATAAACATACTAAATCCCTTATGAAGTGCAGCCAAATCTTTGCACAACTCTTCCTTTTCGAATTATTTTACGTCTCTCAATACTTCACCCTGAATTTTGTCGTTGGAAGTGATAAGAAATTCGGAAGACAAACGACAAATTTCTTGTGGTAGGAATAAAAATTTTCTGCTCTGACCTCCCTCGTTCTAATGATGGCGTAGTATTATTTTTGCGTTCTATTTCGAGACACCATATCCAAATAAAATCTATTTGATTATCTTAGGACATAATGTTGCATGTCAAATAGATTAGATCTATCTAAAATATAAGAACAGAAGTTATATATATATATTTTTTTCCTAAAATTTATGATTTGGAAAGATTCACATGCAGCCTATTCGAAATAGGAGATTTTAGGGATTCAGCTTGAACTGACATGAGTGTAGCGGTGCGCCATTCACTACGACAACAAACATTCTCGACATCACCGACACGCCCAAATGTGATACAACCAGATTTTTCAGGTGCAAACTTAAGATCATTTTCCACAAACCAACCATGAATCCCGCAAAAAATCAACACTCAATCTATAAATATCACTATGCCCTAGATATGTGCTCTACTAACTGTACCAAACTAATAGAGGAAGCTCATTGATAATGTAGAACAAGAGAGGTTCCAAAACGGAACCTTGTGGAATTCCAAAATAAATGCTGACTGCATTGGATAAGGACTCTGCTAGCCTAACTTTTTGAGTGCGATTAGACAAGCAATTAGGGATCATCGTTAAAATGGTGGCACCCGAGTTCTTCATGTTTGAAAACGTAAAAATCCCGCTCATGAAGGAGTGTAAAAGGCAAAGAAGATTGTGAACAAGAGTATGTGAACCAAGTTTTGCGATCTTAATATGATAGAAAACGGATTAAGATCTTGCGAGTCGAAAACTTTTTGTAATCAAGTCTAATAAATCTTTCTGATCCGATTGCAATGAGGTAGTGATACTCCAGTCTGATAGGACTGATATCAAGAAAGAAGAAGATTATTTCGTTGTAACCTCAGGAAAGTAGGACCATCACAAACGAACGCTGTCCTCTTTATTACGAGTAGATGCAAATGGATCCTAACATTGCAAAACAACTATTACTGGCATGTCTCAAAAATCCACTTATAGTTTTTGAAATCCTTTTTTTTATTTCGTATTGCGAGCGAAGACATATTTTATTAAAACTCTTCGAAAAGAAATACTGTAAAAAGCAATCTGTAAGGAACATATTCATAGAATTCCATCAAATTTAGGCCAATTGTCCAAAAAACCATTTATCTAGAAAAAAAAACCTCAGCTTCCGATTGAAGCGGTTTAAAAGTGATCGTGTGATCGTGATCAAGGTAAAATGTAATGTGCTTCGACACCACAAATTGAAGTCCCAGCCACGATCAATCTCAATTTTCCGAAAAAAAGCCTCTCCTGATAGTTGTTACGTTGAGATTTTAAGAGATTTAGCCTGCTCGAAATAATTGTATACCATTAAAGCCCGGCGATTACGCCACAAGTGCAATGATGCAAAAAGAGAAGTTTTCAATCGGTTTAAAGCAGCCGTCGTTACTGAATCAGCATTGACCCAGTTGAGCTGCTATTTTACACACTGCAAAAAAAGTGTATGGTGTTCGTACATGTTTCTGTTACTGTATCATGGCTGTTGCATGCTGTCAAACCTGCAATTGCAGTTGTTCTCAGTCGGTGAGGTTAACAAACAGCCAAGCCAGACCAGGTGCTAACAATAAGCATAAGCTAGAAGTTCCGGCAAATGTAACACATTCACCAATTGCATGAAGTCTGGTGTTGTTTCAGTTGCATAATCGCATAATTTCCAATGATTAAGTTCTCGTGCAGTGGACAGATTCCATTTGGAAACATGCGAAATCTCTTGTTTTGGATGTTGCAGAATGCAGCAAACTCGTTATGTTTTTTTATTTAAAACAAGTTCTGCGCTTCATGTTCGCATTAAAGTGGCTGGCGATTCAGTTGCCCTGTAAATAGCTCTTTAGGTGTTATCACGGATTTCTTCTTGGAGATCTTGTTTTGTTTGGGTGCACAGTGTATCTTTCCCTTTTAATCCGAGCGGATAATATTATGAAATTGTAATCGAATACTTTCACCAAACCTTGTAAGTATGCAAAAGGGTTTTTCATTCAAAATGTATAAATTTCAAGGTTGTAATTGGAAATGTTTCAGACCCTTTTTAAAGCTGATATCTTTGAAGGGAGATTGCAAAACGAATCCATTTTAAAGTTTCGAATTTGATGCTCAGTATATCCATCTTCTCCAAACCTTGAGTGCATAAATAGTCGCATTTTATGTTTTTGATTTGTGTTCCACTTATGACAGGTTCAACCAAAGAGATTTCATCCTCGGACTTATTAGAATCATTGCTTTTTCTTGCAATAACACCTTCACGTGCACTTATATTTTATTTTTATTTTTAAAAAAGACAGGATTTTTTCTATTTCCAATTGAGAAAATTGTGAATTAAAAAGTTTGATCATAAACTTACATCAGTGCTACACTTGACAACATTTTCAAACAACTTTCAACAGCGAATGTTCTGTTAAAAATTTCACTCAGAGATTGGAACTTTTGTTTGATAATTTCTACACGCAGAAAGTTTTGAAAGAAAGACTAGAACAATAGGGGTGGTGTTTTGATTTGAATTAAAAAATAACTATTTTAGTTTTTTTTTAAGATGTAACTAAAGCTTAAGGGTACCCATTGATGTTAAATGCAGTCTTAGCAGAAATGAGATCAGAATGTTTTGAAGTATACTTCACTTGAATATCTACATTACGTCGATATTTAGTGTTACCCTTCTTGTTATTTACCTAAAAGCCTCAACAGAGTTCAATCTAATGCATTAGATTTTTTTAAAGGTATTGCCTAAGCTCAGCGGACAACTCTATGATGCACACAGCACAGCTTAGGCGAGAGGAAATTAGGGAAAGGGAAATGTTGAAAATTTTAACCTGACAAATGTCGGGATTAATATGAAATTTGTAAACAATTGCTAAGACAGATGGTGTAAAATATATTTTGGATCGTTTCAAAATATCAAGGATGTCAGTTAACAGTTTGAACAAAGCCTATTGGACTGGCTCTATAAAGCTGCACAAGCATATACATATTATGTATCTGATAATAATATATCATTTCAAATAACTCATTCATGTATGGGAACAGCAGAGCACCCAATATTGAGCCTTGTGGGACACCAGAATCAATTGCCAAAATGTAAAATAAGCGATTTTCTGTTTTTACTTTTTGCGATCCGAAAAGAAGCTCTGTATTAGCATATAAGTCTGAATTTGTTCGATAATTTGAACAAATAATATTTTATGATTAAGGCCGTCAAAGACCTTAAAGAAATTTAGCAGAATTAAGCAAAATAGTTAACGTTTATCGAGAGCAATATGTGGGATAGGGGGCTTTTATCCCTAACAACCAGTTTTGCATATTAAAATGGTTGTAATTTAAATTTATTTGGTTGTATTTGAACTTGAAAAAGTTGTCATTTATTTGAAATAGTTGACGGTGATTTTTGAAGTGTAAATATTGCACGTTATTTATTTCTTCCTTTTTTTAATTAATTTGTTATATTAACCTATGGATGAGTTCTTCTTTGGTGGGTATCATCTGTTTTTGCACTTTGGATTTCAGCTTTTTCCTCTTGCTATTAATTATCGCTACTCAAATTAACAACCATGCTTGACATCTATGAAATACTACCTACAACGTTATCAATTGCACATGCTCGTAACCTAGTATAGTAACCTAGTAGCCACTTATTCACACTCGATGAATTTCTGTTGTCTGTACAAATTGCTTTAAGTACTAATTTACACTCCTCGAACACGTCTTATCGTATTTTCGTGAACAATGGCAACAAGATTGTTTTCTTCCGCAAGTATCAAAAGTCAGAGGAGTATGAAGATTTCTCAGTGAAATTAATTAATTGAAACTAACTCTACGTGGTCGCCCTGGCTTTTCACGAATTAATCCGAATTCCGCCCATCCCAGATTGAGATTCTCAAGTGTAAGAGATGTACTACTAAGTGGAAGGCCTTATTTATCGATGTATCTACCTAACCAGCAGCGCTTGCCGAAATGTTGTATGCTGTATGCTGTATGCTCGACATGTATTTGCAAATTACCTTGAAATTTTGTTATTGTTATCGGGAACAGCGATATGTGGTTTTGCCTTCAATTACACAAGGCATGGCATCCTTTCATCGAAGAACAACTATTTCATCCGAGATACTGTCTGTATCTCTAGAGAAGTTGAATGCTCTAATGTTTGCCTCGTTAGAATCCGAAATATTCTGTTTAGCATATCTTTGCTGGCGGAACGTTCATTGTTTGCCCAACTAGTCGTGGTAGGTTTAGGTAAGGGAAGAAAAGCATCGCACAAAGAAAATCACTCTGCACGGCCCCATAATCCTATTTTCATTCTCACATTGTTTTATGAAGCGGCCCTTTTCCCTCCATTATCCCGGGCTGGAAAACTACATGCAAGGACATATGTGAGCAATTCAAGTGTTCATGATATTAAGTCGGGAAGAAGAGTGAAAGGAAAAAGGATCTTGTCCATTTGGGAAAACATAATTTTCCTTTCGACTGCCTGTCGGGTTTTGTGCTTTCCGCCCTTCAACCCCCACGCCGTCGTGTGCTTGATGATAGTTAGGAATACTCAGAATATGCATATGCCAGGAGCGCTGGTACTAAAATCTCTATAGTGAGTTTTATTCATGTTCGCGTTCAGGATACGTTTAATTATGCACCAGAAAACAAAGCTCGAGTTACCAACGTGTAGAAATGGAATATTTGAATGCTTTTGCTTTTGTTTAGCAACGATAATAGTTATGTCATTGGCAGGCGGTTGGCTACAGAAGATAGTATCTACGCAGTTTTCCAACTGGAATTTATGTGTACCAACTTTCGAATATAAGTACTACTCGGGTAGTGTAAAAATATTTCTATTCAATTATTTTAAAAGAAAATAAGTGGGCATAGGGTATGTACGCCCAATTTCCTTACAAGTCCTTGAAAACAAATCTTAAAAGTGATTATTTCAGGCAATTTCTACTTCAACAGCTTCTACATTTGTATCCGGGGAATTAATTTCTTTTCTATAAGTGGCAAAACAACAGGCTCTTCCAATTTTCTACAGAAATATATATTTTGTTGAATCAGATACATTTTCTACGCGAAAAAATATGAAAATCACACTCCAATGCGAAAATTATGATTGACACAACGGCTCACCCTTACGCCCAACAGAGATTCAGGCTTCCAGGAAAAATTTATTAAAAGACATCAGCAGAACTCAGATTAAAATTTTTTTCTTTTGTTTTTCTCAAATTATTCCACTAATTACACGCTTGCCTGAAATAAGAATCTTCAACAATGAAATAATTTCCCAAGGTCTTTTATTTTGAAAATTATTTCTATCGTATAGATTTGTATGAATGTAGGCGAAAACTCTTCGTAGGAGGTTTCCTTTAAGACAATTCCATTTCCTGAATTCCATAGAAAATTAATTTATTGATGGGAGTATTTTTGAAAGTGTTTTCCGAAGAGAAGTATTATTGATCTCGTAAAATGAAGATTCGAATTCAGTTTGAAGGAGAAAGAAAGATTTGTTTGACTCGCATAAATTTTCTAAGAGGAACTAAAAATATCCAACATTTGAAATAAGCCCTTTATAACAATTCATTTTCTGTAATTACTACCAGGAAAATATAATAATGTTTCTAAAAGTAATTTGTACACAGTTAACAACAAAATAAAATATCTAGGGTGGATCTGTGATTTTTGGAATATACTGCACACTGAGTTAAAACAACTAAAAACCGGTGATATAAAACCTTTCGTATGTAGCCATTCTCTGATGACAAACTGATTGCATGGCGGCTTCCCTAATCCCTAAGAAGCTTGATGAAACGTCGGTCTCTCGCCGGTCTTACTGAAGAATCTATGGTCCAGGAATTATGGCCGCAGCTCTTAGAACCTTCATTGGTGGGTTGACCTAGAGGCATGTAGGTTTACTAAGCTCTTTCTGTTTAAGGTGAGTGGTGACTCCTTGAATCCTCGGACTTAGTAAGAAGAATTATAAAATGGTGATTAATATTCTGAACAAACACAACCATCTCAATACACACCTCGTAAGGACTGATGTAACAAGCAATCCGTTCTGTCGGAAGGGTCAGAGAGGACCACACTGTTTCTGTGCGAGCATCCGACCTGAATAGCCGAAGAATAGCTGAAGATTCATCTCGGGTCTTTCTATCCCTCATCAAGAGGAAAGGAAGACCCGAGACAAAGTAGTCAATTCCACAAATTTGTACAATGGACCTATACTACTTCATTACGCAAGGTTTGATTCGCCTGAGAGGTTTGTGCCCATGGTAAATAGAGGCTGAGGTGCCTAGAAACTGTGTATGTGATGAGTATTGTTCCGGATGGTAGGTTTGTGTCTGAGTTAAATACAGGCTTGTGCTTGACGTTTGCAGCTCCCCATAAAGTAAGAAGAAGATGTGATTTTAGATCCCCTGTTAAAAGTGCACGTAAAATTGTCCCAGCACTGGCGTAGCTTATCTACTGCAGATCTGCACATCTGTGGGCACACAATCAATTCCTGTAAAGGGCACGATGACTTATTTAGGTATCAGTGGATGAGGCAATTCTCCAAATATGAATAAATAAATTCTCCTTAAGTTGTACATCATAGGATAGACCCCTGAGTGTAATTAATATCTACTCCTATTTGTAGGAATGGACGATCTTATATTAAGACATTTTCTACTTGCAGTAACTGTTACACGTAAAGCACAAGAAATGAGGAAAATTTCTACTGAAACGAATTATTTCCTAATAGCAAAGAACAAACATATAAACCACCAGTAGGGCTACGTTAGGCAAAAAAGAGAGAAAGGGTTGCCTGTAGTCCTAACAACTTCTTAACATGTAAATTACTACCTACAATGTTGCATTAAATTAATTTGTAGAAAACCGCTGAGTACCTAAGGCGTCCCATTACATTTTTCTTCATTTCTACTTTCTCCACCAGTAAACGCTAGAAAATTTAATTTGAATAAAAATCGCTTTAGAAAAGCAACCAAGGCCTTAATACTCCCATAAAACTACTTCCTGTACCTATTTGTTACGGACTGTAGTATAGTATGTATGTAAATGAAATGAACGAGCCCTGAGTACTACAAGGCATGAGCATGCAAATTATGTACGCGGACATAAGTCATATTCAAGGAAGAGATTTAATCGGCGTTAACTGGGTTACTGAGACTGTTAAAAACCTCCGCTTCAAGTCATCTTGGATAAAATGTGGCCATAGTAGCGAACTTAATAATCACAGAGCTGGTACCACGGAAAAATCATAGCATGCATGCTTACACGCTTCTTAGACGTACATAGCAATCACATGTAGGATGTAGGTAAAGACCGTCCTCTTTAACGCTACAAGTGCCAAACGACAAGTAAAACTTGTACCACCATTAGTAACACACGCTGAATTTACTATATGCAACATTTAACAAGACTATCGAAATGTGATAATTTCTTGAGAACTACTAGGAATTTCCTTTCGCGAAAATTATACTCAATATGCCTGCAGCATCAGACCTGTCGTAATCAGTATAATTGTGAAGAAATGCACTACTAAATGTCGGCTATGGTTGCCTCGGAGGATTGAGGTGCTCTGCTCGGAAAAGAAACATTTTCTCAAAAACTTGTCTGTGCCTGTGAAAGGAAGATTGTTCCTTTTGTGCGCTCCAATTCCTCACAAGTTTTTGTTTCTTTTTCTCCTTTTCATCTAGTTTCCTCTTTGCTGAATTTCTGTCATGTGTTAACAATTTTTCTTCACAGGTGCTCAAGTGGTACTTAAGGATAAAGTTTTTGGGTAAGATGTCTGCATAAAAGTTTCCCAGAAAATTGTTGCAGTCGAATGGAATAATCGACTTTGAAATTGCATTGTTGTTCCCTGCCAGAATAAAAGTGTCTATGTCATACACAAGAGTCAAGCACAGACATCTCGTCTTTCACTTGATGACAGGATGAAATTCTTTAGATGCACCTTGAGATTTTCCAAAAATGATAATATAAGTGTTTTATGTAAGGTTGTCTGCATTCCTGAAGTTGGACGTATTGAAATTTCTATTAATATGCATTTTTCTGCGGAGATTCTAGTAAAGATTGTCTCTGAAAAAAGAGCCAAAATACCATAAATCATTTTTGGTGTCTTCTCCAAAAGTCAGGTCATGTCTGCTGGGACAGATTTGAATCCTTTTTGTTACATCAGAGGTATTAAGATCACTCCTCCTTTCATTTAAGTCAAAGGAAATCACATACCGGGTAGCAAGTAGCAGACCTTTTATATAATGCTATGTGGTACAAAAGTGTATATTTGGACAAAGCGAGAATTGAGAGTGGTTGGAATGTTGAAGCAAACAATAATGTGATAACTTTTGGAGATGAAAATGATGAGTGTAGACAACGGATAAACCACGAATTGTATGAAACAAGGGGCTACTGGTAGAAAGAAATTTCATAATATCTATCAGCCCTAAATGACTTAATTACGTGTTAAAGACGAACGACTCCAGAATGTCCAAGGTTCCTCTAAAATTTGAAAACAACCAGAAGAGTAAAAAATACCTTATAGAATGATTTAATAAATATTTTTAAGATAGCAAACCCTAGAGAGACACAATTGTAGATTAAGATCTTTCGGGACTCACACTAGTGAATGATAACGATAGTATTTATTCCCGGTAGATTTGGTTGCGGAATATCGACAGGGGTTGGAGGAGAACTAATTCCTGTTGCACAGGCATATGCCAGCTTCCCAGATTTTTCCTTGGATCTAATCTACACGGTCCACACCCGTAACAGATTCAGGTTAGAGTTTTAAATATATTGAAACTCACTATGCTATGCACGGCTCCCTCCGGGTGCTATTCAGATTCAATTCCGACCTGAGTGACGAGTTAATCAGGAATATTCGGGGATTCGACATAGACACGGACTTCCACAAACCTCATTTGGTGGGCTGACGACACAGTCCATTTAGGACGTGTTTGCCGGCTTAAACTCCGCGAGGTTCGCTGAACTGTCCAGATGGAGCGGATACCTCGTTGTTGAGCCGGGAGAGATAGGGAGTGTATATGCCGGGATTGTCTACATTTACTTCACTGACTGTAAAGAGACTGATGTGGCATTTCAATTGCAGTATCATAATCTAAGGCTTGCGAAACAACTTTTACGTATCGACCAACGTTATAGAAAAACTTACCTGTAATTATTCTCTTTTTAATCTTAAAAGGTGTTCCTCAGGGCTCTGTATTTGGGCCTTTATTATTGTATTTAACCATTCACATTACAGGTCTTCCTACGCGATGCTACTCATCATTTGCACTTCGATGCTTCACTACAATGGCTTCGGAGGAATAAATTCTTGCCTATCTTAAATCTAATACAGGGAGTCCATTCCGGTTCAATGAAAAGTCGATGATTAACTTAAGATTGTGTTCCGGTGAACTTTTCATTTTGTCACTGACTTTTCATTGAACCGAAATAGGTCCCCTGGATTGGTATGAGCTCGTTTGTGCTCTTTTATAATTTTGCTTCCATTGGGATACAACAATGACTGCAATTTAATTACAATATCTCTGGAAATCGTTATACAACTAAAAATAGCAACTTCGTCCAGTTTCTTTTTATAGCATAGAAGAATTGTCCCCACAGGAGACCAAGTTGTTTTATACATTCCCACCAGCCATTCTAGACTTGCGCCACCATTCTAGATAAATTAGTGCAATATTTAGTTTTATATAGCAAAACTTTTCAGCTCTTCTGAAATCTCAAATTGCTTCCCGGGCAAAGTGCTGCGTTTCATAAATTTTCACTTCTTCTTTCACAGTTGCTCTTTTCCATCAGCGTAAATTACGTTGGCCAATTTACTTCGAAATAACGTAAGTAACTTATGCAATATCTCTGTGCATACTTTCATAGCTTCGGATATTTTTTTTTCTCTTAAAAAAAAAAATAAAACCCGAGGAAAACTCCAGGTTCAGATCCCAGCGGCGCTTCCAGTGCAGTTTGCATATCGTAAACTGTTTGCAGAAAATATTGCTCTTATCCAACAATGGCTCAACATTGAATCGGTGCGGCGGGGGGTTACGCGGTGTTGAGATTGAAATTGAGCAAAGAAAAGCATTCAGCTGAGGAATTTAGCATTTGTTGTTAAAAAATTTTCGTTGCATAAAAGCTTTACAACAGTTGCCCATATTATAGCACGTATATACGTAGTGAGCGTGCTGGTACTGTAGCCAATATACGCGCGGGGGGTAGCAACGCTACATAGTTATTTTTGCGGCATAAAAAATGCAAGCGTACGCCAAGAAGACTGCTACTTCCATGGGGACGATTCCAGATGAAATTGGGGAGTTCCTCCAGTCCCATGGCATTTACATCTCGTTATTTTTCGGAAATTGTTGCTTCTTTTGGACGTAATTGAATTGCAGCAAGGCAACTTACTGCACGATGACGATCTGCTCACTTAAATCCGTTGAAATTTTCAAGCTATTTCGTATCTATCCGGACGGGTTCGGCAAACATGGAAGATTTGCTAGCATTGATTCTGTTCTGGGAAGAGGCTTCGTTGTTTATCGTGTGACTGAGGGATTATACGATTTCCTCAAAAATAAATTTGCAAAAATTGTGTCAACGACGAGAGATTGAGAGGATTTTAAAAATGAAGCTAAAGAGTATTAAAGCTTGTTTCATTTACACCCTGTGTTGGACACATTGCATGGCTTGTTCAGTTTCAATTATGCCTATGAAGTCTATCGAGTATAACTCATAAAAAAGGAAAAACAAAAATAGAGAAGAAACAAGAAATAAACATAAAGATAATAATAAAAAAAATAATCACTGCCGATTGCGGAAGGGAGAGACCTCAACCCAGTTCTTCTTCCAGACGACAAGAAAGCGTAGTCTTTCCGTGGAACTCGATCCGATAATTGACAGCATTCCATCTCAAGTAGAATGATCTTAGGTACGAGCAGTTTTGCTGAGATACCAATCAGCGGAAATCCGGAACTAGTGGACTCTGTGTTGGAAGACTTTTGGTTTTATCAATCCCATCCATCTATGGTAATATGTTAACGGGTTCCTTTCACGTGAAAATTTTGAAAATGTTTTTCCAGGCTTCAAAGGCTCAAAGAACGCAGCGTAGGATAATTCTATTATGCAGAAATTAAAGAAGCTGGTGGTTGTCTGGTTGATGGTGATTTTCAGAGAATGTTCAATATTGAACTATTTGCAGATCACGGAATCAAATGCCTGTATGAAAGGAATAAGTGCCTACGCACTATAAACGATCATTTTATGTTGATAACATAACCAGACCAACATTAGGTAAGTTCTTGGAATTCTGAAGAAGCTCTTGAGAAACTGAGAGTCTAGGCGAGGGAACTTATCTATCGCGGATCATACGTGTAAAATTGCGTGTGGTAGACTATGATCTGTGACAGTAATTTAGAAACTAGTAGAATATATCTTCTGTAATATGTTGTCACAGATATTTACAATCTGAAAGACTTATACCATCAGAAACCTTCTAAATTTATTGACGAAAAAATCTATTTTTGATTTTATTGTTAGTAAATATGAGTCTTTAGCCGAATAGTTATTCTTTGTCTACGCCACAGGGCATCTAATTTTGGTAATACCATGGCCTTATTGCCGCCAGTTTAATCTCATTTAATCTTGCGTTATTTCTTCTAAGCAAGTGTACAACAATATTTCTCTCTTAGCGATAGAAAATTAATAGTATAATTACAAAATTCGAACTTTACTAACCATCATTTTTCTTTTATTTTCAGGAAAATGAAAGCTGTACTCTCTGAGCATTCCCATCGTAGTAATTGAATTTTTGTGATAGCAAAAATATTCTAAATAAACGAGAACAAAACACGCAAACAAAATATCGTTTGATCAAATGCGGATAGAAGGAAACAACATTTTATAAATATATTTCTTAGTACATTATTATTGTAAAGGGAAATTTCTACGCAAAGGAAGTAAAGTTTCGAAGCAAAATCCAAAAAAGCATAATCCATGCGCATGATTACGAAACTAAATCGAAACAATTTTAATCGGAACCTCATACTGGAAAGTATTGAAAAAGTACATCCGAAAGATTTTTTTAATGCTTTTGAAAAGAGTTCATAACGCGAAGGCCTTCTAAACGTTATAATGCATTTAACCAATTGCTCCAGGCAAGATGAGTACGAACGTAGAAAATGGTCAAATTACGACAGTTCTGGATGTTATTACCAATGTCAAGTTCCGACCGCGCGTCAAAATAAAACGTCATCGATTTTAATGTGTCAAACAGAAAATTTCAAATGTTTTCGGACTAAAATCAAAACGCAAAATGTCCTCATGTATTTTTTTATAATATTTTTATGTGGGTATCATTTAAGTAGTGTTAATTGCCTAAGTCTTGAAAGAGACCATCAGTTGAGCAACAGTGATGGTAGTGGCAGTACCAATAGTAGTGCCAGTGGTAGAAGGGTTGTTGAGAGAATTGCACGTTATGAAAGTTCGACTCTGTCGAAACACAACGAATCAATTATCCCTGAGAGTGGCAGTGTTGCAGTTTTTGATAGTGCTAATGACGTCTTCAGTGATTATAGTGACGGTTCTGATCCTAATTTAAAGAATGAAAGTGTGAATAATAGTTTTAGTGGAAATTATTTTGAAAGTTTTGGTTTTAGTAAGTCATCAAAGGCTCCTGTATATTTAAATGAATTTGCTGTATATATTCCAACTGGAAAAGGTGTTGCTGATAGAATAGCTGCTAAATATGGATTTTCAAATTTAGGACAAGTAAGTACCATCTTTTTTTTGTACCTACCTCTTAAAGAAATATGAATTTTGTACAATCTGATGAATTGACTACATCGAAATCCCTTGTGGATTGTTTTTTTTTTAAATAGTTTTCACAATAATTTGGCTAGGAATTGTTTTAGAATTCTCAGTCGGGTTGTGTACAATCAACAAAAGTCTTAGCTCCTCGCGCGTAAAACGACCTCTTAACGAAAAACTAAAAAGAATTTTTCACCAAAGGATTGGCTTTTACGGAAACGGAAATCTACTCATAGTCACCCGAAATATCAATATTTACTGCAGATATTTCCATGAAGCTTGACTGTCCATTTTAATTCAGTTCACCTGGATTGCTATCAGTTCCTGGAGTTATTTCACTTTTAAACTTCCTTAGAAACCACGCAAATTTGTTGTATGGGAATTATTATTTCCTGAACATGAGAAGCAATTACCAAAGTGTGTCAACGACTCATGGTGGATACCATACATGTTTGGCTCTCCATTTTCATATTGAACTATGGTATTCCTTGGGTGAATACTTCTCCATAGACTTCCTGCTATCACGAAAAAGGTGGGAAGATTCTTCCTTTAATGGAACTTTTCAATTTTTCTCATCCACTTTATGCGGAATTCGAGCTTGGCTTTCAAATGGGTCTTGTGAGATAGACCAAACTCCTTTCCTGTTTTGGACATCTGGAATTCCTCATCAAACTAGTTGTTATGGTTTACGCAGAACGTGCATCTGATCTTCACATGAGCTCCGTTTTTGATATTGCTTGCATTTATGTCCCAGTTGGTGAGCGGCTGCGTATTAGATTCTAGACTTCTGTGATGATCAAGTATCAGATTAACTCTACTACAAGATCTCATACCAGAAGTGTTTGAAGAATACCTTCTGCCCATTATCAAATAGTCGATTTGTAATTGTACTTCACTCTTACGTTCGAAGTGGCCTTTTGAACCTTACGTTGAAGACAATAAATGCTACAATCTACTAGCACTCTAACTCTCAAACTCTATCGCACTTGAACACCTTATAGTCGATTTAGCGGCATATTGAATTCAACGAGCATATGCAAAATTTATGAACTGAAGCATTATTCCTATTTTAAACGCTACAAATTTTGTAGGTACTACGAACGAACTTCTTGGTTTGTGGAAGAACATTCATATCTTTAGAGAGTCATAACGAAACTACATAACATTTTTGCACACAAGACTAGATACAGTGGCATCACATACCTCGGCGTACGACACAAACCGAACATTACTCACGAAAATCGAAACGTGTCTTAATTCAATACTGCTCCACCCAATGTCTTACGATCCCATCAGATATATATCCACTTACTTATTAATATGTGCTTCATTGAGAGTTCAACTCCTGTTGGTGGTTCCGTTAGAGACACGGCAAGTTATTTAAACTATCTCAGTCGCGATGCAAATACTTTCAAAAATTTATTCAACGGAATCTGACCCATCCGGCTCGAAGGACCAAAATAAAATTTTAAATTAAAAACTTTAATTTTAGCCTATGAACTTAATGAGTGACAACAGGTTCGAAAGGCCTAATCCACAATATTTTACCATCAGAAAATTTCCTTCGCAAGTACAATCTACATATATGAGAAAAATTGCCTCAACCGCTGTTATCCAGATGGTGATTTACCTTTATCTATCTATCCATTTCCATATAAAATTCCAGCAGCTTTTTATGCTATAAAAGAGGTATGAATTCGGAATTACTGGAAGGTAATTTTTCGGTAGGAATGAATACCTTTGAGTGTAGATAAAAAAAATGGTAAAATATGAGCAGTTCGTAAGACCACTTAAGACCACATACTTAACCTCAGTTCATGGCTTGTAGTCCTCAAGGTTTTGACTCTGCTTAGCCCAGTGCCAGAAGCTTTAGGGATGCTGAAAATAGTACAAATCCATATATGTAATTAACCTCAACGTATAAAATCATACAAGCATTTAATGAAGTTTAGAAGCAGCCCTCAGTTGGGAAAGAAAAAAGACAAGAGTAGTTAACAAATAAGTTTCCATACAAAAACCACTATGCATTTCTGTTTCAGTAGTTTAACTTCCAACTGAATGGTACTTCTCAAACTAATTCTGCCTTATTTCTTTAGTGGCACTAATTAAATTTTGCAGGGCTTTGCTAACAAGCAGTAGTTACCTGAAAAAGCTGGTTCGTGTCGTGTTTACTTTCCGGAGCAAGAAGGAATTAATTTCAATTGCATACAAAATGCTGGCTGTAAATTTTCACTTCTCACATTGGCTAAAACTGAAAAGTTTTTCCACTTTTTCGTCTTTTTTTGCCCGTGTTGTCGTTTTCCTCAATGTCGACATTTCAGCAAGAGGGAAAATTTTGTGTGAACAAGACTTGCCTACTGACATGTTAAACAAATGAAGGAACGTGCCTTGGAGCTGAGCCGTAACTCCAACTTCCTGCATACTAAATGGTGGTGCGAGCGGCTTGGCGTTGCCAACCAAGCCGTCAGTCACACTTGTATCTCTGGTACTTTTTCTTGCTTCAGCTATAGACGTCAGCTGTATTTCCAGTGCAAACATAGCTGACAAAACAGAAGGACATGACATTCTGAAACTGAAAGTATGACAACGAGGAATTTTCTGTTTTACTGAAAAACAACAATTGTCGTATATGCACTTTTATGTTTGTAGTGCTCCATTAGCTTCCCAGGCAACGCGATGTAATTGAATTCCCCGAAAGTATATGCCAAGGCCTTAGGTCTACATCTACAAGGCTGGGTAGCTTTAGTAAATTATGTATATCCTCGGAACGTACATGGGTTTATCTGGGCCACACGCCACTTTTTTTTTGTTCATTATTAATGCAAAAATTGTGCTGCAAATGTGGAGCAAATTCTCTTCACTTTGCATCTGAAATTTAAATGTTTCCATAGCAATTTTCTACAGTCAGCCCTATTATTTTACTGAACGCATAAAATTTATTAAATTTCCAGAAAAATGTACAGTCGGTAGCCTGGCCTGGTGGGTGCCATTTCCCGGCTGTGATATAAATCCATTTCGTCGAACGTGCTGAATGCTAAATTTTTGAATGTGGCTGATTTAAATTCCATCCAGTTCGTCATTTGTATGCCGGAGGAAAGTGTATCTACTCATCTCCAATAAATATAAATTATGTATCTGCAAATGTATAAGTACTTTTCTACGCTCTACGAGACTGACGACTGACGATCGATGAGCCCTCCCTATATGAAATTATTCTCCTAAGGTTAGAATTAAAAAAAAGGAAGAAAAACTTTTAGCATATATTTGGCTTTCCAAAGAATTTTCCTATATATACAGTAGCAGACGTACTAACAGAGGAGACAAGCGAAAGTGACGAAAGCTAATCACAAAAGTCGATAGGCAAGCAATATAAAAATTCGTTCTTGTCAAAAAGTAAAATCAGAGTGTGAGGTGAATAGGAAATTCGGAAACCAATTGGCATTTGCATAAAGAAAGAAATAGAAATTAATCAAATCACAAGTGAAATGATATCACATCAAAATGTAGGATTACATGGGCTGAACAGGTTCTCAGTAAAGTGAAAAGCAGCGAACGTCTACTTTTTTTCTACTTTATAAAAGTGAAATCTAATGGTAATACCTCAGGGGTGCAGTCTATATTTCTGTGGTAGTGTTGAATTGAAATTATATCCAATCGTCTTATATAACTCATGAGTTCTCAAATTTTAAGGCTTGGTTTTGAGTGTCAGTTTTTTAATGGTGTGATTCTCCACCTTCAAAGGAGTTAAAACAGCTTGTGATATTTTTGGAATTTGCGAGGATATTTTTCTGGTAACAACAGGTGACGAATAATTTTTCCCCACACTATCTAGAGAGAAATTCAGTCTACAATTCTAGGAGTAAGCAGCTGTAATAGATATCAGTCTTGTTTCGGGCATTACGGTGGATTTATCATAAGACTACAAAATGATGAAGAAATCCCTTTTTAACCACAGAATTTCTACCTTTATTCGAACCCTATAGAAGCCCAAGAAGGGCTGATTCCGAACTCAAGTGTTAACTTACCATCATAAGCAAGATTTTTCGCGAATCAGAACTTTTAAAAAAGATCTGACGGTCAGTTTTAGATTGCGCCAAAGTCCAATTGGATCCTTTACGTAAGCCAAACCCTCTCGAAACGTCTACAAATGAAATTACCCTACGAAACTTTCGTCTCATATCCATTCTTAAACCTCTGTCGATTGTGTCTCCAGTCCATGATGTGTAAAAAATATTTACATTCCTCTGCTATTGGTCCTAGTCATCCCAAATGGGGCTTATTGTTCTTGTTTATTACCATCAGAGTTCCCCTGTAAAACACTTAGGGTATTAGCACGTCGGAGCTAGGATAGTCGCTGCTTTCTGTAATTTCTATGCATTAATTATTGTATTCCACGTGAAAACCACAACCAAAACAAAGTAATAAGGCATTCTGATGGTTTTCATCTTAAAAACCTTAGGTTATGAGATATTGGGATCACGTAGAATTTCTAACTCAACCTTCGCCAATACTTATCAATACCATCGTCAGTACTTCGGTTGGTATAGAGCCTAAAACCATTCGTTCAAAAATCGGTGATGTTTGTCATAATTCCCGCTTTTTCTATCTCGGAGGAAGGAGGTAAGATCTTAACAAAGATATTAGTGAAGCAACACATGCTGTTTTATATAATGCTAAAGCTAGGTACTCCACATCTATCGTCGCTTATTGTGTTCTAACGTCCGTCCAAAATATCCAATCACATTAGTTCTTACAACACAAATGCATCGATTTTGTAACGTTTGAGCTCAGACATTAAATTTTGCAGCACGCCAGTTCTGCTCAGACTAAGGGCGTTGTACTTTTATAATCCCTGGCGGAGACAAAGTCACTGGCCAGAAACTCATCTATTCTTTGACATATATGTATATATAGCAGCTGAGCCTGCTGATTTTGTCGAGAATTCTGGGTCAGGTAATTGATGCAAAGCTTTGATCATTGGCTAATATTGATGTCTGAAACCCATCTGGGACTTCGTGGAACAATCATTGCGTTTCTGGATATTGAACCCCACAGAGAGAGATGGATATGTTCAAAGACCGGCCGCTTACGTCTTTAGGGTCCTAAGGACAATAGTTCTATCATTTAAGATTACAGTTACCTTAATTTTTGTGAACTTGTCCCAAATATGTTGAAGTATTTAGAAAAGCATTTTTTTCTCAATTGCATATACCTACAAATCCTACGTTCATAGTCCTACAGGATAGAACTTTTTAGACAAACTAATTGTCGTAGAAATGTAAGAAACACATACCTGTCTTTCTTATAATTGTTGATGTTCTTAGGCTTCTTCGATTACGATAACATTTTGTGCGATTATTAAACCTTACAGTTACAGTTTCCACTTTGTAAAGACCAATTCCAAACACGATCTTAACATTGGCAGGATTACGCCAAATCTTTAAAGGATTCGTTTGATTATAGTAAAGTTAACAAGCTGAAGAGGCACAAAGATCATTTTTTCGTCATGATGATTGTCAGGAATAGGAAGGGTATAATAATTTTCATCCGCTAAATAATTGGTTATTTGTGGGTCACTTAAAAGAGCTGTTGGGCTACGATAATCCTCATCACGGAAAAATCACTTGGCAGTCTCAAATTTCACAATTTTCTGCGAAATTAATTTGCATTCCAGTGCCACATTTCACACTTCATTTCAAATATTGTTGGTCAATATACCAAACTTTCAGAACATGCATTATGCAAAATAATTCAAATTTTTGGATCCATTCTGTCAGTTTTCCGGTAAAGTTTGAACATTGTCCCGAATACATTCAACATATGGAAAAGTTTGAATTTTCCTAAAACAAACAAATTTTCTCCGCATTTTGTTTACTCCGTTCACACGCTCATCCTGTCTCATAAGTTTGCATCGTCCAAACTCAACTTTTACCACTTTTCTGCTCTGTGCAAATAGACTCAATATTTCATAATGATTCGTCCGGTTTGAGTTATTAAAATCTCATGAGGAAAACTAGTTAATCAGATGCCGCAACTGGAAACACTTTCTCCATCCGCAATTACCATAAAACTTGACATTGCACGATATTCATAAGAATGACCGCATCACCAGAGTGCTCTCCAAAGCTGGACCAGTTTATCAACTTCACCAGTTTGTGTATATAGTGCAAAATTCAATAAGTCGTCCGTAGAGGAACACATTCGGACTGGGAACTTTTTCCTTTTTCCTCCGTGCAATCCAAGCGTAAAACTTTTCCTTCCGGAGAAAGCGCAAACACCATCTCCAGCTCCAGCTCCCCATCCGTCCGGAAAATTTCTTAAGCCAGTTGATGCACTCTGCATTTCTTGACATCGGAAAAGATCATTCAGAATGAATTTTCCAGACCAGTTTCCAGGGTGTACAGGTTTGTGGTGATTCAACATTCCTATAGGTGCTCAGCTTGGAAATGGGGGGGGGATAAGTTTTTGGTAAATGATAGAAGATAGAAGAAACCACAGGTCAGATATGGGGTGTCTCAGGTGGTTCGAGTGCCTCAGGTTGTTATTCTATGGCTGTGAAGGTGGACCTGGTTTTAATTCTGTTAATGGACATGGGGCTCTTATTAAACCAAAACGTAGATAAGACAGTTCCAACTGGTGTTTCCCAAACGAGATTTGACTGGGTTTTATCGATTCGATCGCAATAAGGTGAAATGAGCACTTTCACGTAATTCGTGTAATGTTTTATTCCTAACGAAATTGCCTCTGATCAATTTGTCTGGAGCTCTTTTCGTTTTGGGATCCAGTTAGAGACCGAAGCGTTCCAATCAGTTATGACCATTTATTAGGGATGGGATATCATTTATTTGGCTATAAATTACAACAGATATTACTTTTTCTGCATTTAAGTACGAAACATAAAAGAAGATTGAGTACGATGTTAGGCAGCATGAGAGAAATTGCTTTTACGGGTATAAGTTGTGCCCAAAATCAGTTGGGATTTAGTGATTTATTCAAGGGAAAATAATGTCATCTATTAAAATTTATTATATATATTCTAAGACATGAAATTCACACTAGTTAAGATTGCAGGACATTTAATGTAATTTTGATGATTTTAATCGGTCACCAGTTACAACGTCGACAAGCTACCTTAAAGCCTGTTCTGTACATTACCCTCCATTAATTTCAGGAATCCATATTAGAAGGTGATTAAGGCAATTGCCTGGACAAAATTAATATGGGTCACGTGCCGATTGCAGTAACATACGCACAAAGGAGTGTCAATCAATAACAGGAATGCCATTAAGAGATATTTCTGGCCACAGTTGTACTTATAACAAATTAAATATATTTCAGTACATGGGAAAGGAAGTAAGTATATATTTACGAGAAAATGTAAAAAAATTCAATTCAGGAATTCCAAGGAATTGATTCTAGAAATTATCGTTTCGTCGTGAATAAGCTTGAAACCTTTTACAGACTTTATTCAACACGGACCAATAACGCAGTGTGTCCTGGCCCTGCCCAAATATCCTCTGGTCTGGTCTGGTATGAACCCTGTGTATGAGCGCTAAGTCTTGCAACAATTCAAGGATACTGTGATCTATATTGCTAGGAATAGAATTGGACATAAGAGATAAGAAGTTATTAATGAAGAATAGAAAGAGAGTTCAGGACAATACGGAGCCCTGAGGCACTCCGTAATTGATGTTATAGGCATTAGCGACGACGCCACCCAAAGTAATACATATGAAACGGTCGAAAAGAAAGCCTCAGGTAAGAAGGAAGGCGTCAAATGCTGGGAGTTTGATAGAATGGCAGAATGCCAGACTATGTAAAAGGCCTTCGAGATGTCCAACGCAATCACCCCTGATTCTAACTGGGGTCATATTGATCACATTACCGCTGTATTAAGAAAAGTTTATTCAACCTTAAAATTTTTGTGAAAATATAGTAATTTTACTTTGTAGCCCAAAAATCCAATATCACCTCGAAACACGGAAACTTTTAGATTCCTACCAAGCATATTCATGTATGGACTCCGCAGACCCGCTGCTACATTCTAACTATTAAGCTCATGATACATTAATCCTAAAGGGTCTCTTTTCTTTTTGACTGGGCGATATTCCCATTAGAAATAAAAAAGCAAGGGACTCAACTCTAGTCAAATTTATTTAAAAAACTATCACAACTTCTGGGACTATAAGTAACTTTAATTTCCCATTCGATGCCTGCCTCTCTCAACAAGGCTGTGCGTTTTCATTTTAGGACATCCCAAGAGCTTAGGTTTTGTGTTGTAAAAAGGTAAAAGAATATTCTCTCGGAACATCTGGAATGACATTGATAAATATTGATACATCCGCATATAGCATTATTAGGGTGTTATCTAATGAGATCACTGCAAAAGTACTTAAACTCCAAGGGCCCAAATAGCCTTATCTTATGAGCGGCTCGTTCGTTTCCAGGAGATTGGATTAGCTACCAAGACAATGGCAGACAGTTATATCTAAAAAAAAATGCGATTAAGATTTAAGGAAAAAGGGAAAATAAACTGCGGAACTTTTTCTGAAATCTGAAGGGATTGTGAAAGTATTGAGGGACTTTTTACAAAAATGCTTTTGGTGTGGTGCACTTACCCTCAAACCCGTACACCCCATCTCAACATCTGACCAAAAATCCTGCAGTACAAACTGTGTACGTACTTACAGAGTTCCCAATTAAGGAATCATCTTTGGCAACTTTAGTCACGTAATTAGCCTAACTTAGCTTTCATTTTAATGAGCGCTATAAGTAAAGAACTTTCTCATTAAGCCGTATTGTGTACTGAAAGGAAAGACCCTGCTGCCGCATACTGTAAGCCTCAAAATCTCTAGCACATTATTATTCAAGCTCTATCCACAGTACATTGATCCACGGTTCCATTATTACAGACTGGGTACGCATTGAGTACTGATTACTAAAGCGATTAACGTGAATACCCATAGTTCTTGAAGTTATCAATCTCAATGTGACCTCTCATTTGAATAAATTTTTCCATCAATCAGTATTTGCTAATTACCCGGTCGCTGTTGAAGAGTACACGAAGCACCCAGGTATCAGTAGACTGGGATCTCCCCCTGGTTATTATTCTGCTGACATATCTGAAGCCAGTGAAGCGTCGAGTGTCAATTAAGCTGGAACTAATGCGCGTCTATGATCAGATAAGTAAATCACAAGAACAAGTGCTCAACATCCGAGTCTAATGGGATCATTATCATGTTAATTTCTGCTGATAACACGTAAATTAATTTCCCCTAAGCTCCTGTTCCATTAGAACTGAAAGACCCGTCAAGTGCTCTGACAAAAGGGAAAAATTATTATTGTCACGTTGGCTGAGATAACCTCAATGGTAACTCCTAGTTGGGAATGATAAACGACCCAGACCTCATAGAATATTCATTCGAATGAAAATTGATGTGCGCACTCCAAGCCAGCAGGATTAAATCTGAAAAGTGGTAACGAGTTATAATGCCCTCGCTCGGAGTCACTGCACTGATTGATTCCTCCATCTCACGTACGAGAATCTAAAATTTTTCAGATATACCACGAAAAATCCATCCTTTTGACTGCATCGTTAACAAACGTGTTCGGGCTCGGCCCGACAGCTCCTTGATTCGCCCGTCATCACATGGGAGGCACGTATGATTCCTTTTAATGATTTGTTGTCGGACAACTTAAAATTCCGTCCGCAAATTCTTTCCAATAAGAAATAATTTTGTGTCGAGGACTGTACCGGATGGAGCACACTCACTGCATTCTCACCAGCTCTGTTGACCTAAGAAATCAGAACTGATTTCCGGGATCACATTGCAATCAGACCCGGCACAAGTGGCTTCTCAATTCGCTTGGATGGTTTGTACACCACCCTCGGAATCATCATTATCCACTTCGGATTTAATAAATCACACCCGAACTGGTCAAAAGCGAAGAGCAATTTCTTGACATGAAGCAATTGTCTACACCAGCAAATTTGACATCTTTCTTAGCTTTTCGAAGGACCATTAATCTCCGGGGCGGACTTTTCGTAATTTCATTATCTGAGATTAGTGAAGTGTCGGGTGTTCAGTGATTTTGATGCCGACACGTCTACACTGGTTCCTAAAACTTCAGATTTCATTTTAGGCACAGGAACAGGGGGGTGGTGGCGGTTGTCTTATTGGGGTAATTTTTCATGTTTAATTAAAAACAAATTTTCATGATAAGAAAATTACAAAGCCGAGAGCCATTCGAATTTTCTGTAGCATGATGAATGGCCTTTTTTGCTTCAATGCAAAGCCGTTGATGAATTTAACAAATCAGATTTTCTTCAAGGGGCCCTTTTATCGGCGCAAGTATCACGTGAAGCCATTTTTTAAAATTATAAGGGTCTCGGATTATTGGTCAGCGAAGGAATAAGGTAATTTTGGGTGCATTTGACCGTTATAATTGGATTTCTCCATCTAAATATTTGACCTCTTTTTGTCCACAAATAGCAAATGGTTTTTTTCTTATTAAATCCCTTGGATCCTCGGCTTTTATGCTTATCTGAATTGAGTGGTTTTTTTTCCTAATAGACCTCATTCTATTTTTAAAGCGTTTTCATTCATTTTTTCTTTAGATTTTTATTAAACTTAAAGTGATATTAAAGTTGAAAAAATTCACTTTTTTTACAATTTAAATAACACACCCTTTCAGAATTATTAAACTGATGGAGAGTTAAAATTAGCTTAAATAATTTAAGAAAAAAGAAGAGAAACACTTACACTATATGAGCCGTTTATTTTGAAAGTGGTTTAAGTCACATTTCTCAATTTCAGTAAAAATCGAAATGTAACTGTAAAATACGCCATTTAAAATTAATTTTTGCCCTGGTTGTAATAGTGGACTTATACCACTTTCAAGATAAACGACTCATATGTAGAGACAGACGACTTGGGCTTTTGAAACTTTTAAGAACTTTTGGGCATTGCACTTTTACCCTATGAAGAATTATGAATCTGACTATGCACATGCTAAATAAAAAGGATCATTCTAGGCCACAATTTTTTCAAAACTCCTTAATCCTTCATGGGATATAGGGTGGGAAGAATTACCTCTAAGTAACTCCATTTTGTACGACAACTTTTAATTCTGATCAGGATCTTTCAGCTGTTGATATCGCTCTTCTCCACGTTGTTTTAGTTCTATCTGCTCGAGGGGTTCGTTCTGGATTCTAATCTAGGGCCTGCTGTGAAGTGCTCTTAGCTTGTATTTGACCAGAGTAATCAAAAATTGTATCATAGGCACCACAATTCATTATTTTTAGTCTATCTATATTCCCAACGAATTTTTGGTATGTGACGTGGACATCTGTGAAAATTGATAGCATCTTACTATGGACTAGATTACCACCCATGTTCCTTCTGGTTTCCGATGAACGGCCTACCTGGCTACTTAGTTCGACGTTTTGCGCAAGAACTTGTCGCAACTTCGACATTCAAATTTTGAACCACAGTTTAACACGTTAATGTCGCCGTGGTCCTCCAAGCGAGTATTTTCTTTTCAAAAGAATCCCTACAGATTACTTTAATTTTGAAAACATAAAATTTTCATCAAGATATTGCACAGTCGAAATCAATCTATGAGAATTTCATTCCTTCGAGGCATCTTACAATGAAATATTTCAGATATTAACGTCAGACTAAGCACCAATACCATATGCAAACCATCTGTATAGCTCCACCACAAAGGGCATGAATGAATCTGGGCACGTTCCTTATTCCTTTTGATCAGATTCCCTAGATGTTGTGCTGAACTGATGACCTGAATGTTTTGTCTGCAGATATATTGGAACCACTATTTCTCGACGGAAACCAAAAGAGGGATGCAGAAAGATTTCTGCACTAAATTAAGAACATCCAACCGTAACAAGTTGTGTTTCAGCTCGTTTCACAGCATTCACGGTTTTAGTTTGGCTGTGGGTTGCTCTTTTGGATCCCTCATTACATTTTAACTTCAACATGATATAGTGCATTGGGGTAGAAGTACATAATGCAAAGGTAAAGCTCTCCTGTTGCCATTTCCCGCCTATACCTAAGTTGCTCTTTCAGTTTTGCCTCGTTTCACTTAGGACGCATAATCCTTGCCTACGTTCGTTGTACCTATAGCAAGCCGTCTACAAGTTATAGCATACTCCACTACTATGCACCTCGGAACGAATTTTCCGTCTGACCAAACTTCTTACAGGTTTGTTGACGTCTTTCGGTAATTAACTCCACTTGTTGTTGGCTGCTCTCTCCAGAGGACTTATCTCTTCAGGTGGCTGCTCATGTGTGAATGTTGCCACAGATCTCTGGGCAAGCTCTTCCCTGTGGCCAATGTGCTTAGTTACACTCAATCATGTGTGAAAATTGCGACTTTTCCCTCCTTTTTCCATAATTACATAATAAGGAATTTATGTGCGTTCCATAGTACTTTTCCATCTTGTCCTGAAGATGAATGATGATCTGATTGGTCTGGACGCAGTGGAAAACTGAATAGATTGAGGGGACTAATTAAGACTTTAACTATAGGAAGTTAATGAGCTTTTTTCCGGAAAAGGTCTTGTAATTCACAGAAAATGGAAAAAAATGGAAAGGTGAAAATCCATAGAGACACCAATGTAATGCTGAACAGAAATAGAAAACGAAATTAAGGCAGACGTTGTTCTGAAGTATTAATTGACTAATCCCCTTAGAAACACCTGAAGCTATGTTTGGGGCATTAGAGGAATTCCTTTTTTTCAGTTCTGTCCATTTTAATTTGGTGCTCGTCTTAAGTATTTACCCATACCTAAAAGCAATCACCAAATTAATTTTAAGGTCCTACAAAAAGGAGCATATTTCCCCATTGTTATTATTAATTTAAAATACTTGTAAACTCTAGCAAATTTTCGATTAATTACAAGACCAACAAAAAGTATTAAGGGATCCTTTTGGAATGTGCCCACCCTCATGCAAGTTACCTTCAAATGGATAGCAAAGCACAAGGATTTCCTTTCCGCACGTGCAATCCTACATTCTATTTCTGATGTGAATATCCAACCCGTAAAATAATTGCGGCTCCGTTTTTATGTATTGAAATTAGAAATTCCAGATTAATACAGCTCCTCTGCATTTGTATCTCGGTCCAGAAATAGAGGAAAATGAAAACAGAAATTCATTTTACAATATTATTTGTCCACGTGCCCTACCTAATATTAAGGAAAAAGGAAAAATTAAAAAATTGGATACGCAAAAGTATTTTTATCCACGGAGCGTGTAAACCCAGCAGGCACTAATATAGAGTGAAGAACTGGAAAAAAATCTCATTTTTATGCTTGCGTAATTTCATCATATGACAAATTTGTATATCTGGTAATTTGTCTAAAAATTTCTAGTGAACCATGGACACCTCGCCATGGAAAAATCTTGTCAATTTTCCCAGACTTACCGCTTCCACAACGTCTTCTGTTTTAATGACATTAGGTCGGGTTTATACCCAAATGGGTCCTCATTGTTGTGGATAGAGTGGTAACAATGTCGACCTCTTATGTCATCCAATTTGGCCTGAACGTACATTATTGATGATTATGGATTTAATGCCAAAAGTCCTCATATCCAATAATCCTTAACCTTAAAGATCCACACAATTCTCACAGTTTGGTCCACTGGTGGTACCACATTTGAAGGGGGCGGATCCATAAATTATAAAGCGGGAACGGAGATCTTTTGACCCAACTACAGTCTTGCTAAAGCCTTGGATTTCGTATCAAGCGTCTATCATTGATACGGAACCCGCGAAAAATCATTAGCAAGTTCTTGATAGGAGCCAAACAGATAGTAATACTCCTTATTAAAGTTACCCGGTAAAATGCCTGTGCAAGACAAGTCGATCAGTTCACTGACGATGATCAAGTTGACTTACTGTCCACCAAGTGTCTCCATCTTGTTTTCAATTGTGAGTAGAAAACCCTAAACCATTGCTAGAGACCAGTGAGAATTGAATAGGGGAGTCCCTACATTACAAGCCACCACCCTATCCATGAAAATGTGCTCTTTATCCAGCATAAACAATTATTGTTTTCTCTAAGTCTACTTGATGAAAAGATGAGAATTAGGACGAAAGAAAAGTGTTTTTGAATCGATTTGATAGAATGTAGAGGCGATGGCTTTACCTGTGATGAATATCGCGCATGTTAAGCTGAAAAAAACAACAATTGCGAAGTGTTTAAAGCCTGGAAAATAGTACAAGTGAACATTTGCCTTTTATTCCAAGTCTTTCCAAGTTGAAATAGTCATCAGTACTTTATTAGGACCACAAATATCGAAGGATAGACCTGACACTGATCAATAAATTGAATGCAATTGAACACAAGATGCCGGCACTTGGTGGACACAAACATTTAAATTGAATTAATTGTTCTTCGAAGTGAATTTCACTTCACAATTTAATTAAATTTAATATATTGTACTTAAGGACGGAGGAAGTATTTTGAAGTACATTTCCTTTAGCACTAAAACTTATATATCTCCACTTGATTCAGGTTGTCCTTGGAAATAATTAAAATATAAAAAGAGATTTTTTTATTATCTGATTATTCCTCTTTTACAAACAAAAGCTTATAATATTGTTGAAGAACATCTTTTCATGGGATTACGCGATAAAAATTTCAAAAGTCCCATTTCCTGAGAAACGTAACAATTTCAAGAGCAAAGGGAAAATCTTAAAATCAGAAAAAGACTTAAATCCGACAAGTAAAGTCTGCTGTCTGCTCAAACAGATGGTTCTGGAGGACAACTGTTCCAAATAAATTAATTGAAATTAATTAAGCTCGTTAAAAGAGTAAAGAATCTACGACAAGATTTCTTGTGTTGTAAGCAAGAAATTCTGCTCTTTCTCAGCTTATCCAGTGATGCATCAATCTTGGCAGTCAAGATGAAATTTTTCAAACCAAAAAGAAAAAATTTAGTCCGTAACTCATTACCATTGAGTTCTCTCATGGTTTATCGCTTCAAGGTAATCAGGGGCGAGTTTTTCACTAAGCAAAACACCTAAAATTTAATTGACTTTAAGGTGCGGACAGAGGATCAAGTTTTACAAATTGATGACTGTGCAAAAAGGAGGATAGTTCAAGTCATCCGAACGTTAGATACTTTTTAGCACTCGATTAGTGAAAGAGGCTTCTATGACACCAACACGTAAACCAAGCCACCAAAACCAGTTTCATTTGAAAGTAAAATCCACACTTAACGCTCGTTTTTCAGGTGAGTTATTTTCTGGCTGCTCATTATGTTTGTGTTATTTTGCAAATGAAAGTACAGGTGTCGGAAACCTTACGTGACTGGCAAAGAGATTTCACGCTCGGTTTCTGGTTCAAGTTTACCGTGCTGACGTACGTTTTTTATGAAATTGGCTGCAGGCAGATGATTCAACATTGCTGGTAGTCTCCGTGATGATTCCGAAAGGGAAATTATTAATAATTGCAGCTGGAAATCTTAACATTGACGAGTTATGTACATATATTGATGTTGTTGGGCAATCAATTATTACATCAAATCTTATGAAACCTTTTATCTACGTCAGCCAAAGGTGTACTCGCCCGAAGTGTTCCCTTTTGCTTAGTAGAATCTCAAAATTTGTGAAACATTACCCGGAACCCAGGGAACCCAGGCACCAGAAAGAAGTTATCTCAAAACGAAATATTTCATGTTAATACCTAAAACGACAATTATGCAAAAATAATCACGGAGTTGGTCTGTGACACCGTTTCCACCATCGGTCCACAAATGTAAAGTAATTTCCAAGTGAATTTTATCACTTCATCAGCATCGCTGATAGAGGAATTATGTAAAAGCTCGTGCTCATGAATATTTCAAATAAAATGAATTGTTCAGTGGTTTTCGAAAAACACTTCTAGCGAGATAATTATAATTGTCAGAGGGCATAAGAAATGCAGGAGAAGTGAATTGTACTAGTGAAAAATTGCTGAATAATTTTTAGTAATGGTAGGTATTGAGTAGAGATTGACAAATATTCAAATCAAATTCAGGTTAAGATGACTGTAAAAGGAGAAATGGTAGGGAAGTTTTAATTGCGCAATACTTCAATATAGGAATTTTTATTTATAAGGAAAATTACCAAAACTCGCTTCAACTTTTTGGTATTTTCTGTATGATATGAATGGTATGATGTGACATAAGAACTTTCATCATGGTAAGTGAAGTGTGGATGACATAAGTTTCCGTAAAAGTGCTGGGTACATTTTGTTTCCTTTAAAGTGCCGGTGAATTTTTCAGGTTGTGAACGGAATGAGGAAAATTCCCAAAAGGGAATCTAACACAGATTATTCTTTAGACATTATGGCATCAAATGTGAAAATATTGATGATACACATGGTGATTACGTTTGCAGAATTGCTTATACATCTCTGGATTTTATGAAAAAAGTTTTCAAAGAAATAGTGAGCTATTCATCAAATGTAGCAAAACCATCTATTTTGACTTTAAGCTCTCTGTCAAAGATTTTCAGAGCAGAAAATCATATTAAGATTTTAACCCGAAGATTTTAGTAAAGGCCCAAAATAATTGAAGTCTTTCGCAGTTGTTTGTAAAATCTACTTATTTATCACACTTAACATTTTTATTATCAGAATAAATGTGTAATAAGTAAACTAACAACTTTATTACCTTCCTAATAAAGTTGTTAGTTTACTTATTCTATCTTGTTTGATAAATATCGCGATCATCTTTATTTTTTCTTATCACGTCTTAATTGTATTAAAATCTCACATTTTCTAAACACAAATGTTAAGGCATCGCCGATCTTTTACTTTAATATTTTGTGTGCCACAAGGTTCAATTTTAGGACCTCTTTTATTCACTACTAGTGTAAATCCTTGAGAAAGGTTTTCAAGGAAAATTTAACCTTTCGGATGATGTCCATGCATTCAAAACAATAAATTATAAAAGTAATTCTAGGTGCTTCTAGCCTAAAAATATTCAATTGTGTTGTTTAACATTCTTGAAACGTAAAATATTTCGTACTGATCAAATAAAAACAACCTCTATATAAAGATAACAAGATTTCTTTCTAATTAAAATATTATTTAAAAATATTATGATCTTTAAGTTAAGATAACATACATATAAAAAGGCATCTAAATATAAAATTATGGAAATACTTAAAAAAAGGCTCGGTACTTAAGTATAAAGCTAAATCCTAAGCGCAAATAAATAGAAGCAAGTACTTATATTCCAAGAACTAAGTAAGTAACTCTTGGTGAATACACTGGTATTTTACAAAGTTGTTAAACACTGTCAATTGATATTAGCCAGATAAAAACATTATATTTAAAATAACAGAGCCCTGCAAGATTGTTATATTGTAAGTCACCAGCTATAACAATATGATATGTAGTGATTTTCCAAGGTGCTTTTGCCTACTGGGTTCTACAACTACTCGGTCATTTTTACTTCTACTGAAAGTGAACAATATTATACTTATTTTCTTTTCTACTACTATTTTTAAACTCTTTATTAATATCTTTTCAATAATGTGCTTTTTATAATCAATTCGTCCCTTTACGTACTATTATGCTTATCCAATTTTCCTAAGACCCTTGACTACGTTGGTCATGTAATATAATAAAACAAATCATTTTAACTACTTCAAATTTTGTTCTTCTTGTGCTAATTTCATGTCCTTTTGTCGCAACAGTTTTCAAATCCAAATATGTATTCTGTTAGTTATTCGCATAGGTGTCCCTCAGGCCTCCATTTCGGGACCTTTGCTATTTATTTTGTATATATATATGTGAACGAGAACTATCATAAACATTGTTATATTTCACTATAAGTTGATGGTGTCTAGTTACTTCTTTCTATACTTTTAAACAATGTTTCCACGAACGTTAACAGATTTGTTTAGATTTCTAGAGCTTCTACTGATTCGAGCAAAAAGCATAATTCAGAGCGCATATATTAAAGATTGATGAAGAAACCTTGCATTATCCTGGTCCCTTTGCCACGCAGGAATTGGTGGATTCCGGATCTTATACCATATTAAACCTTTTCACATGATTACGTATTTTTTTCCTGCTTAGGTTATGTTCAGTGTGTCCATCTAACCCTCTCATTTACTATTAGTATGAAATTCATTATCAATTTAATCAATTTTATTATTCACCAATCTTTTGAAAAATTTTCTAATCAATTATATTTCTTTTTACAGATTGGAAGTCTAAAAGACTATTATTTATTTCATCATCGACACGTATCAAAACGTTCACTGTCAGTAAGTGATCCCCACCACAGCGCCTTAAATTCAGAACCAGAGGTAAGTTCCATTTCTTTTTCGGACCAATTGCATTAGTGTTTTTGTTGTTGAACTTTTAAACACAAACCCATCAACATCCCTCAATCCTCTATTCAACGAGAAAGTTTACCCTCCACAGAAAACTTCTTATAATGAATTTGCCCTCCGTAAAGACGAATTCGCCGTTTTAATGACAATCCCGGATAATCCCTAAAACATCCTCATTTTCTCTGGTTTGTTTTAAGGGGATAAATTAAGATGTGGTCCCTTACCAAAGAAATAGAAGAATTGAAGAAATTTCAACTGCGCCACAAAACAACTGTCGGGTACAAATGGCTTTTTAATAAATTCCCAACCCTACGGCTGTATACATCGACTGTGAGTAAATTTGCCAGTGTTTTCCATTACCAAAATTTATTTTGCTAATGCATCCCCACCACAACATCATCTGTGGCTGTAGACTCGTTGGAAGTTGGCCTTTTTAAGTTCAAAATTAGTTTTCCCAATTTTACTAAAGTTGTTTGGGGGATTTATGAAAATAAACAGCACGAATTTACCTCAAATGAGCGATGAAGTAACGTAAAACACTCAGCGGGTCGCTTTGGCATTTTCCTTTAGTAGCTCAAGGGCTAAGAAGAGTTTGGCAAATAACTTTTTTTCTTGGTTATGCGTTTTACTTTTTCAGGCAAGTTTTTATTTTACATCAATAAGTTAAAGGTTTGGGAGGCATTTTTTCTTTTTAATATTTACTCCACGGAGTTGCTCTACCGGAAGTCGTTCAAGATTGTAAGATATATTGCTAGCACTTGAAAAAGATTTGAAAAATGACGGCTTTTTGCCAGAAGGTTTAAAGCACGTTTTTCAAGCTTTAAATAATTTTACTTCTGTCATTTTTATATTTCGCACTCAGTAGCAGTTTTGAAGTGAATTTTAGCTTCTATTCCACAACTAGTACTATGACAAAAAATACTATTGAAGTTTATGGGTGCTTAATATATTTCCTAAATTTAGTTTTGCAATGGCTCCTCTGGAATCCTTGTTATAATGGGCCAGTGATACAAGACAGTGTCATCAAGACTCGCAAGATAGGTCAACCCATGGAAGCCGATAGCAATCGATAGATGCGCAAAAAATTTTACCAACTCCTTCAAGCTCAATATTCGATTTTATTATCCTTCGTGAAGAAGGATCCCAGACCAAATGACTAAACTGATTCGACATCTAACCTAACCTACCTATAACAAAAAACTACACTTTTAAATTTATACAATTATTTTCTGGGGTAACTTGGGAAAGATAGGTAATCTATGTTCATACATTTAACTCGCTTTTGTTTCATTGTAGTTTTGTCCCTTTAAAGACTTCAAAAAATGTTTATGACAACATTTAAAATAACATCTTCATTTTCTAGAAAATTACACCTTTTGAAAGAAAACTACTCGCATTCGTATCATAGTTACATTTTTTAATTTACAAAATCTCTGAAATTGTTCTCCGAAGAATCTCTTTTACAACTTTTACACAAAGGCATTTCCCTCATTCGGACCACTTTGTTTCGGCAATGAGCACTTAGCTTTGTTCATTACTGAAAACAAAATACAAAGAGATGGTATATGCATGAGTTAATAGCTTTTTCCAAAATTAAAAATTTTCAAGTGGAATCTTTCCGAAGTATTTCAAAGTTTTACTTCATTCAAGAAACCGTCGACAACAGCTGCGTTTAGAATGCAGAAAATGCAACTTGCAACAAGTTACTCACAACCAACAAACCTTTCTCCCTTGAGCCAAAAAGGGGTAAAAATAATAAACCATTCTCAGTTCAGCAAAAACGAAGCTTGCATGTTACCTTCCCTTCGTCAACGTTAAAGCGCACTTGACGGGAAAAATAATTTGATTAATAAAAGTTACCCTGTCTGCGTATATACATACATACACTGTGATCCATGACAACCCTCTGCCACACGGTCATAAAAGTTGGGTATAAAATGCCGGAAATGAATGCCAAGGGAGTTCTGGCCACAATTTTCTTGCTTTTCGGTGTATTGTTTTAGCCTTGGCCCGGGTACAGTGGTCCATATGATTGTCATATGCTTTCCTACCCTTCCTTGTATCGTATTCCCTGTTACAAGCATAAGTCTACATTGTCGCTGGTCGTTTTAACACTAAATGAAAAGGCAGGATATAAACATAAAATTCAGCTTCCAAAGACTTTGGAATGGGACAGAATATGCTTAAGGGTTCAGCCATAGAACGAATTGGAGACTGAAAAAGTGGATCTACAAAGAACATCCTTGTTAAGCTGCACTCAAATATCTTTCCCCGTTTATGTTTCGCCCTGCTGAATTCGAAATTCCTTTCCGGTTGCGATAGCATTGTCATTGCTGAAAGGACATGTCTGGACTATCCCCTCGCATTTTGTTTCTTTGAAAGCTTTCTCTATATTTTTCTGCTTTTCGAAATCATCTGCAAATGGATATGCCCCACTTATTCCCTTTTTCATCAGTCCGCTCTGTGACAATTTGCTAGGCCTTTTTCTATAGAATCCAGAGAAGAAAATTACGAACGATAATTACGATTTGTGGTACAAAGCAGTGTGAACACTCGGAAAAGTGTTTAGTTAGCACACGGACAAAGGAAATCCGTCCTTTTGCGAAATATGAAATGCATTTCAGGCTGGATCTCATCTGTTCTGCTTGATTATTACTTGACTTGAAAATTAAAAAGTCATCTACTTTCCGTAGGGATTAGATGTTGAATAATTAAAGTAGAACACAGGTATTCACTTAGGTTGTAAACCCTCTTTAAGTAAAGCTATTGTTGCTAAATGCGTATTTCTATAGTCGCACTATAATTAATTATGAAACGTTTGTAAACTGTTCATAATACTTTCCAAGTTTGAGCTAAATTTTGCAATATATTTGCTTTATTGTCGATTTAACAAAATACCTCTATCATACTGTGACTAGTTATTCAATTAATAAATATACCCCATAAATTATTTTATTCAGTTTAACTCGCCACTCGAGTTAAGTGCACTGATCAGACCTATGAAATATCTTTTCAAAATATTGCAACCCTTAGTGGCCTTAGGCAGATGTGTTAGATAGGTCCAAGATTTTCAGTGAACAAATTGAGACTATGGTTCCTGGTTACTTGGCATTTTTCTAAATGTCGTACCCAATCTTGTACAACATAAATTCATGGGACATAACAAATGTTGAAATGACAAATTCCCAACAAAGAATACAAATGAACCAAAAATATATATTTTTGGTACTTTTGTTACACCACTAATTTTACGTTAATT